>NQII01002010.1:244546-296857 GCA_002778355.1 Clitarchus hookeri | reverse complement strand
AAAAGGGGTTACCGGTACACAAACGCACACAGGTATAAATTGCTATTTAGTACACATTATTTCTAAAATGAGATATTTTCTTTGTAAGAAACAACAATTAGTACTATGAACATTTGCATCAATGACACTGGAACAACGACGTACCCGCAGCTGATAATTGTCTTCCTTCAGAATTGTAAATATTAACAGGCTGAGCCAGGGAACTCGGGAATAACTGACCCGCTCTGTCAGCTGCCTGGTCAATAAATATCTGACACGTGTAAACATGGGTTTTACCGTGTCCGCGAATCACTAGCCGTATCTCCTTTCCCGGCAAACTTTGTCGTCGCCTTGAAATTACCTAAAATTTATTAATCCTTCCTGGAAGTATTTTCAATCTTTCAGCAGAGGAGTATGTGTCCAGTAGTCTACTCTCATATCTCTCCTGGTTACCGTGTCCACAGATATCACTTCTAGGAAGGCACATCCTTGGGAACTTGGTGATCCAGTGTTGGGATCAGCGCAGAAGACGAACATCTGTCTATACTCCATTCACGGTTACTTCTGACTTTTCTGAAGCCCTGCTGAAGTTCTACTTTCAGGTTATTCCTCCGCCTCACCCAAACAAAACTTAGCCGAGTCTAGAAATTTCATCAAAGGGGCAGCGCACCTCATTCATGGGCACTCAGTGTAATAATATTTTGCATAAGAACTATTTCTTACAAGACATTAACAACATACCTATATTCTCTCTGTTTTTATCCATATTAATTATGAGTGAAATATTATAATTTATAGATAAAATATAAGTAAAACTGTAATTTAACAAAAAAATGAGGTACTTCTATGTTAACACATGTATACAACCCGTATAATACATAGCATATTTAGGAGAGAACCAAACACTTCATACGTGGGGTGATTTTTCAAAGGTTTGATTCAAAAAGTGTGAAAAAGTCGTGAATAGACTACCTTGTCTTCACCCCATGCTTCTCCCCCATGGGAACACCACTTCAGTGTGTAAGGAGCGTCGTAAAAAGGTACACTCATTTGCAAAAAAAATGAACACCATGGACGAATCGCGCGAGTGCAACGAAAATTGCCACACAGTATCGTCATAACCCGACATGTGTCGCATTTGCGTTTAATACTGTTTGATTGCGCGGATTTTCAACTAGGTGGCATACGTGTCCACCTTTCTATCTGCAAGACACCGAATAAGGCTTTAGTAGCTGTGTGAGTAGTGTGAGCCACAGAGCCAAGTTCAGTTAACACGCAGCATGCCCCTACGGCCTATTCGACAAGCCTTTGCCCAGCTGGATGAGTTTGATAGAGGCCGCATCGTCGGCCTCCAAGAAGCAGGTTCGATGTTTTGATGAATTGCTCGCCAGTTGAACCGTTCTGCCTACACCGTGAGTCGGTGTTGGACGCAGTGGGAACATTATGGTACACACACCCATCGAAAAGGGTCGACCTCGGCGGACCACCAGCAGTGAGGATCGTTTCATTGTGCTACATGCTGTAAGAACTCAGACGTCGCTGCGCACCATCCAGGGACATGTCACGGCAGCTGGGAATACGGCTGTATCCACCAGTATAATATCCAGGCAGCTAGCAAAGCGAGATCCGTCGTCGTGGCGTCCCTTACGACGTCTACCATTCCTACCTGAGCATCACCGAGCACATGCGACCTTCAGCCAGGAACGAGTAGCATGACATCTTGTGTGTCGGCGACGAGTGGTGTTCAGTGAAGAATCACGCCGCTGTCTGGATACAGACGACCACTTAACTAGAGTCTGGAGATATCCTGGCCAGCGCTGTAATCCACGCTTCATTGTAGAGCGGCATACCGCCCCAAGGAAAGGTGTCATGGCGTGGGGTGCCATCTCCTACGATTTCCGCACCTCACTGGTGGTGATTGAAGCAACCCTGAAGGCGCGGCGATGCACCCAGTACATTCTGCGACCGTTAGCGCCCCTCTTCCTGTTGCAGCTTGAAAACCCCATTTTCCAGCAGGATAATGCCCGGCCTCACACAGCGCGGGTATCTCAAGCCTGCCTTTGTGATATCAACATGCTTCCTTGGCCAGCTAGGCCACCAAACCTCTCACCCATCGAGAACGTTTGGGACTAGACTAGATTGGACGTCAACTTCGGCCAGCGGCAAATATGGCGGATTTGGAGGATCGGTTGCGACAGCCGTGGCAGGATCTTCCTCAGGAGAACATCCGACGTTTGTATGCCTCAATTACCGACCGTATGCCACCTGTTTCCGTGCTATAGGTGGTCCAACACCATACCAAGTGCATCCTTAAAATGTTGGTCCTCTGCAATAGATGCTTGGTGTGGTACTATATTTTGATGTTTTCTCTATACATACTACCATGTCCTGTGTCTGTACCCACTTACATGACCCTAAGATGGCACCTTCAGGATTTTTTTCTTTCAAAGTGAGTGTATCTATGTCGTGTTGGTAGACGGGTGGGCTGGGTTTAATGTCTCATCGACAGTGAGGTCATTAGAGAAACGGCATCGGGGAAGGAATCAGATTTGGCGTGTCATTAGGAGCTGTCCCAGCATTCACCTGAGTGATTTCGGAAAATCATGGAAAACAGAAGTGAAGATAGCCGGATCAGGATTCGAACCCTGGATCTCCAGAACGCGAGTCTAGTGTGTAACCACTGCACCACCTCGCTCAGTAGATGATGATAGTTTTGGGAATATGCTTGAAAGACGAAAGTCCGTCTATCTCCTCTTCAGTGTATGTTTCTTCCTGACGGGAACAACACTTCAGTGTGTGCGATGTATGGGAACTGAGTCGTGTTGCCTTGCAGGTCGTGCTAGGACTCAGGAGGAAGACGATGGCTGCTGCAGCCTTGAAAGACGCCCTTGAGAGGGCGCTCTGCTTCGTGCGCTTGGCGGGTGTAGCTGCCGGCTTCTTCGCCGAGTCTTCCCGCGAGGCAGCGCTGCAGTCGACTACGACGTCTCTTGTTGCCGACCGTCACCGCCAGAGCAGCACGCGTCGTCCTCGGAGTGGGCCTTCGTGTTCCCCAACAACCGGACCTATATCTTCGCGTCTGTTACTTTAAAAAAAACTGTTTCCGTCTTACTGCCACTTTCAAATGTTTCTGTTTGCTGACATGAAACTTAAACGGAATTAAATTATTTACAGTACCCGAAAGCATGCTGGAATGTGTAAATTTAACCTCTGTAGGGGGTATAAGGGTATTAAATGTGTCAGAGCGTTATGTTTTAGACTCAAACTAGTACCCGCTGAATTTAGTAAACGAGTCCTCTAAATACACTTCACAGTTTTTGTCACCGTCATGGGTGTAAACTTAGCTAGTTTTGTAAGATAAAACATTGTATGGTAAATCCACAATTACATGTTTATTGTCGTTAAAATATTATATAAACAGAACTGAAAGGAAATCTTCCAAATTCCCGGTAAAATAACACTAACTTGATTTAATAAATAGTCACTTAAGTCTATTACCCATTGAAAACCTCGTACACTATTTGATTCACAAAGCTCTAGTCGACAGCTTTTACGAAGTTATAGATGTCTCATTAGGACGTGCGACGATTTCACGAAGGAAAAAGTATAGCGTAAAAAATGTTTCGACTTGAAAACAATTAAGTAATGCAAGCCTGATAACATCTGAGAAAGAGGGCTGCAGAGTTACAAACAGCCTCGAACACCTATGTGAGAATTTACATACAGACACGATGGGTTTAGGGTAAGGTAATGTATGGATTTAAGTAAGAACAACTATTAGAGTAATGGTGTTACGAGTATGACGTTATATTAAGTAGTGTTCCTTGTTCAGTGAAGACTTGACTATAATGAGTATTTAGGTTGAACTGCAGAAAAATCACTTGTGCGTCAACAAATTACGCTAACTAAACTACAGCGGATAATATTTATGAGTAACTACGTTACAAATATTACTGCGTTTTACATACAGCATTATTATAAACTCTAGTTCAAAACTTCCCGAGAATATTCCATACGCAAAATAAATAACTTTCATTATTACTCATGATCTACACTGATTGTTAAGTTAGGAACGCGTTCTTGAAAATAGAGATTTAAAAATGAATTTCAAAATTTGATTTGTACGAAATTACTGAATACTATTTTCTTGAACTGAGATATGTAATCTGGGGTATTTTGATGGGTAATATCATCCACTTTCATTTAAAAAAAAAGAGAGACGCTTTGTAATTACAGTNATTACTGAATACTATTTTCTTGAACTGAGATATGTAATCTGGGGTATTTTGATGGGTAATATCATCCACTTTCATTTTAAAAAAAAGAGAGACGCTTTGTAATTACAGTAAAAAAAAAACTTTGAAATAATAGTCTGAGATCAAATTTTTTTTATAATACACACCAGTTCTCATGTTTAATCGAATTCGCAGCTTTAGCGGCCATTGTATGAGGATTCTTAGTTTGTGGGTTTCAGCCACGACGCAGTCGGAGAGTAGCCCGACGTCANTCATGTTTAATCGAATTCGCAGCTTTAGCGGCCATTGTATGAGGATTCTTAGTTTGTGGGTTTCAGCCACGACGCAGTCTGAGAGTACCCCGACGTTACGGCACCCACCGCAGTCACAATATTCATGGTGGCAGAAGGCAACAGTTTCTGCGACCCTGAAAATGGTGACTGCGACGTTTGCTGAAACGTCGGGCTACTCGACTGCAACGCGGTTGAAACCCCGAAGCCAAAAACGTTCTCACGCGCTTAAATTAGTGGAGAGTATCGCCATGGTTTAACACTCGCAGGCGAACGGTTCTCAATATGAACGCCTTCAGAGATTGGAACGCTGGGCCTGTCGGTTGCGCAAACCGACGGGTAGGGATGATATTACCCACCAATTCGTTACAAACGCCAAATTTTGATTCAAGAAATTATTATTATATTCACAAATTTGTTGCCACATCACAACTAGTTACTAATTCATTTCAGATACAGTAATTTGAGCATCAGGGATTTTAAAACGCATCACGCACTTCCCTAATAATAGCTGCATGTCGTAAGTCGTATATATGTGTTCTTTCTCTTTTTGTAAAAGGAATCGTCTTACACCTTTTCGACCGAAGTTAAGAATAATGATGTTATGTAGTGTGTGACAGGTACTTAGATTGCCTTGCTGAATAATAAATATTCACTAGCCATGTTGGCGCGACAGACGTAGATAGCTATGATAACTAACCTGAAATGGAAACTCCAAGGTTTCTCTCTCTCTCTCTCCCTCTCTCTTTGTGCTGCTGGTTTGTTTGGAGTGTTCCATACGCAAGGACGGCGGCAGAGTGGTGGCTGGTCTTGAGACACCGGAAGCTCTCATTAACACGCGCGCAGACGCCGTGTGTGTCTGCCTTAACTTTTACGTCTTTGCCGCAGGTAACGGCGTGGAAAATATTCCAGACAATAACCAGGTCCTGTTAGGTTGAATATTTTTATAGACTACTCGCGGATAAACTGAGAACTTTCAAGGGCCCTGCGGGATTTTTTCTTTAAGCACTTTGTGCATTCTTCCACCGTAAGAGAGAGATTAACATTGTAACAATAACAGCACGTCAACAAAGTAACGTCAAGTTTAAGAACCATAATAACTTACATTTTGTACCAATATTTACTTATATATGCATAAAACAACAATGAAAGAATTCAGGCCTCGTCAACTTCAATATTATACTCATAGTAAGACGTTAAGATGCGGAAATACTTCCGCTATTCGCTGCCAACTTTATAGGGAGTACTCCAGTCAGTCATTACCGATAAACATATGCAGTTACAGGCAGCGATATTATTTTTCAAATGTGGCTTTCTGAAGTGCTCAGATAACCTCAAACAGTGCTTGGTGTACTATTTTGTGTCAACTTCGAAGGCGGTTGTTAGGACACCCAGCTGTAGGTAACCTTCTATAGACATGGTTCACAGCCTTGTGAGTCTCGAGTAACCGATTGGAGGATTTAATTAAATAGGAATGTATTCACATATCCACGCCAACGTTTTAAATAGACCTCGGCTGACGAGGGCTCGAATGAAACGTATAACTTACCTCAGTTTCAAATGTCGTCACTAACCAGCAACACTAGGCCGGGGAACTTTACCTCCAGTTCTCTATGCTAACACCTAAACACGAGGGGCCACGGTGGTGTAGTGGTTAGACTACTCGCCTTCCACCAAAGCGAACTGGGTTCGATTCCCGGCGGGGTCGCTCACGGATTTTCTCACGTGAGAATCGTGCCGGACGATGCCGCTGGTTGGGGCGGGTTTTCTCGAGGATCTCCCGTTTCCCCCGCTCTTTCATTCCGGCGCTACCCCATACTCACCTAGTTTCATGTGCTCTCAAGACCTCGATGTTAAGAGCCGCCCAAATATATCCACTTCACTCCTAAACACGAACTTGTACTATTAGTATTTAGACTGCCTAAACGGGAAGATTCGTGAATTCTGCGACGATATCTTAATCATTATCGTGCGGAGGAAACGTCTTGTGTTTAGTGCTAGCTCTATACTCGACCGTGTGTAGTATTCTACAAGAGTGGCCATTACTTGTTCTAAAATGAGAAACTCTGTTTTCGCCACCTTGTTTTGATAAATAGGAAGTATGCAGAAAGCAGACGGCAAAACTACGAGAAAGCTGAGTGACACAGTTTTTTCCCTGATAAGGTGTCTACTTTAGTTTACTTTCCGAAGGAAAGAAAGGCCTATGANAAGCTGAGTGACACAGTTTTTTCCCTGATAAGGTGTCTACTTTAGTTTACTTTCCGAAGGAAAGAAAGGCCTATGAGATCGCTTTTCTGCCTGTGTGTCTGTGCGTGTAGGTGTGTGTATGTATCCCCCTAAAGACGCGTGAACGAATTTCACCAAACTCGGTACACATATGGTACTTAGTAAGGACATGCAATTTTTATGTCGACAGTGCATCATGTAAGCATTGAATTTAGATATGGATAGTTTGTTGGCCGTCATTTTAGAAGATAGCACAATATGCAAAAAAAATAAGCTTTTACATTATATATCGAAAACTACNAAGCTGAGTGACACAGTTTTTTCCCTGATAAGGTGTCTACTTTAGTTTACTTTCCGAAGGAAAGAAAGGCCTATGATATCGTTTTTCTGCCTGTGTGTCTGTGCGTGTAGGTGTGTGTATGTATCCCCCTAAAGACGCGTGAACGAATTTCACCAAACTCGGTACACATATGGTACTTAGTAAGGACATGCAATTTTTATGTCGACAGTGCATCATGTAAGCATTGAATTTAGATATGGATATTTTGTTGGCCGTCATTTTAGAAGATAGCACAATATGCAAAAAAAATAAGCTTTTACATTATATATCGAAAACTACNGTTTGTTGGCCGTCATTTTAGAAGATAGCACAATATGCAAAAAAAATAAGCTTTTACATTATATATCGAAAACTACTGGGTCGATTCTCTATAAATTTGGCACGTAAATAAAACTATGGTAGGCCATGTAAACGTATGCGATTTAAATCGACAAGGAACTTATTTTCAAAGTGGCGATCATACAAATATTCTAGGTTTATTTGGTAAATCTACCATACTGTTCCGGCAATTTGCACAATATTTTGTATGATGAAAGTATCTATTACAAGCATCAAATTTGCCAAGAAAATTCCCCTTTTGTAAGCCATTTAGTGAGATAGTGCCACATGAAGAAATGAAATTGTCTTGTCATATCTCGGAAAAAAATCGACCGATTCCTATCAAATTCGGCAGACAAGTAGTACTGTAGCATGTGATGTAAACGGGTATGTTTTAAGTAGGCCAGACACTACTTTTATAACTGGCGGTAATAGAGCAATTTTAAGGTTATGTAGTATGCTATATCGTCAAAAACGTGTAATAAAATCCAAATTAACTTTGTATGCCGACAAAATATACTAGAAGTACCAAATTTGTGTACACAAAATCTGTTTTGTTTGCCAGGTTGTAAGATAAATTCACAAAAATTTAAATTTTTTACGTCATATCACTAAAAAAAAAAAAACCAACAGATTCCAACTGGCAATACGGCAGACCAAGTAAATTAATTGATTTTGTGTGGGCCAGGCACTTATTTTAAAAATGGCGGCCATGCAAACATTTTTAGCTTAACTTGCTATATTTACGAAACTATGCCACAAATATCAACTTAATTTTGTATGCTGACAGTATCTGTTAAACCATAAAATGTGCATTTACAAAGCCTCATTTATGGGCCATTTTGTTAGGTGGCTTCATACGAAAAAATAATTTTTATGTCATACTTTGGGAAATAATCAACCGATTGCTACCAAATTTGGCGAAGAAGTTGTACTATGGTAGGTCACATTAATTGATATGTTTTAAGTGGGCCAGACGCTTATTTTCCGAATGGCGGCTGTGTAAACATTTCAGTTAAGTGTATTATATCTGCGAAGCTACATAAGTAATTAAAAATTACCTTTGTATTATGGCAGTGTTTCTATGCAAGCGTCAAGTGAACTAATAAATAAACTATTTTCTCCGCCATTTTAGAAGATAGCTTCAGATGCAAAATAAAGATTTTATGTCCTGCCTCGCAAAACAATTATATAGTTCCCACCAACCTAATGCGACAAAGTTTACCTCTGTAGTCCATCAAAATTTAAATGACTCAATGGGTTGGTCATATATTTTAAATTTAACAGCTATATAAATTTTTTTTGCTTAGTATGCCACATGTAGCAAACAATTTCAACCAAACTGTATTGCGGCGGTCTCTATGAAAATCATTAAATGCGCCAGTGCATAACCTTTTTGTTAACCATTTATGAAGATTGAGATTTTGTGCCATATTTCGGGGACCAATTAACAGATTCTCACTAAATTCTACACGCAAATAGTGCTACTGTAGGGCATAGAAAACTACTTGTTTTAAGGGGGGCAGGCTTTTTCTAAATGACGTTAATAAAGGTAATTTAGATTAGAATGTTATACTATTATAAAAGTAAAAATAAATATACACACTAACTTCATTAATTAGAAGCATCAATTATGCGCACATAGATCCTCTTTTGCCATCCTTTTGTAAATTTTCCTACACGGCACTATTTTGTAAAATAGTGCCGTGTAGGAAAATTTAACATTTTGAAATATTTCCCGAAGTATTCAACTAATTTCCACCAAACATCGCACACATGTTTTAAGTGGGGTCTGGCACTGATGTTCAAAATTGTGGCCATATAAATTATTTAAATACGTTTGTCATATCTGTTAAACCATTTAATGAAATTCGACCAAACTTTGGATGGTGACGGTATCTTTCAGAAACATCGTATAGAGAACCTCTTTTTTAAGAAATTTTGTGCGACAGCGCTAAATAAGAAAATACGATTTTATGCCGTATCACGGGAAGCAATAAACCGTTTTCCACCAAATTCTATACACAAGTTGCGCTACGGTAGGTCATGTAAACTTACGCGTTTTAAGTGTCTCAGACACTTATTTTCAAAATGACGACCATGGAAATTTCTCTAGGTTAGTAAACCATATAATTTAAAACAATGGACTGATTACATCGAAAGTTGATGTTCCGAATCCTATCTGCAGTTGACTGCATGCTTGCTTATGGTACCAAGGTGTCTGGGCCCGAGTTCCGGGTAAGGTACGTGCTTCTGGTTTCATCTCTAATGATATTGCTACCAACGAGACGTCAATACCTAACCACCATCTAAGCTTTTCTTGTTAATTCCGAAGCGCTTCACTCATTTCACCACATTTAAATGCATTTTCCTTTTGCCTTCACTGAAAATTACTAGTTAAACAGTGATTACGAGTACTTGAGATCTTACCTCTGCCACCAGTTTCCACGACTAAGATTCCATTGTAGCTTAGAGGTAATCAGCGAAAGCATGTATAGACGATCGTAATTTCGTAACGTAATTACGTGATTACTATTTCACCATATTTAATCTACTGAGTTACGAACGGATCTACTTAGACAGTCAAATGATAGTCAAAGCTTCAGTTAAAAAAAAAAAAACACACAAAACCGTTTTACGCCAACACTGTTTTAAGCGTCAAAGAGATACAGGTTCGAAATAGCATCTAAGACACTTTTAAGTCCGGAGATGTCTCTTGTAAGGCCTTTAAATTTGTATTTTTTTAAAAGTGCAAATAGCTAAAACGGGCGTTTTACTATCTTTAATTATGTAGGCGAATCTCTGACGGGAAGAAATACACGCCAGTTCGGTGCCCTACGCGTGGACGCTGTGATAAGGTAAATGATGCGCTTGCCTGGGTCGCCCTTGAGAAAAGAGAGTAGGGTGCAGCGGCACGTGGCGAACGGTTTGCAAGGTAAGCTGTGGTTTTGTTCAGTGCTATACCTAATCGTTCGCTAGTATACGCATTGGCTGCTTGAACGTAGTAGTGCAGTCGACGTCACAGCACGCGTGCGGGTGCATCGCCGTGAGTTGGCCGCAGAATTGTCGGTTTCTCCCAGCTCCACTCTGCTTGCTGGTCCCTAAAGCTTGCGCCCGAACTTGTACAGCACTGAGCAAGCGCCGGTTTGCACCTTGCAACCCTTCACCACATTCCACTGGTAGGGCGTACAAAGTCTTAAAGTGATTCCGCGCTCAAAACAGTTCAGAGGAGGCTGCTGCCGTAGCGAGACGCGGGACGGAAGTTTTGTGAGCGGAAGGACCCTGCGTTCTAGGTTTCAAGGTCCACGCTGACCGGTGATTATGACGGCCACGCCCAACACACAATTGAGGCCGGCGTAATTCTCGTAGTCCTAGGCGGTAAATAAACTTTCACTCAGAACCAAGGAACCCGAATTAACACAGGTAATTTTGAGCTCCACGCGCTGTCAAGGAAAAAAAAAAAGTAATAACGATCTGAGATATTTTAAAAACTTAATTTGATTTTATCCGTCGCCTGTGTTGAATACAAAACATCAAACCACTCCCTTTCCCCCTTAAAAAAAACTGCAAAAAATAAAATACACTGCTGTGTATTTGTTTTCTTTTGACTTTTTTTGTAGCCAACGTAAGTCAAGAGACAACTTTGAATTAACTTTTGAATGTAGTTCACTAACACTACTGAAGTTAATATTCAAAAGCAACAAAATTCTAGGCTCTTTACGTGAAATAGCTAATCAATTTACTTATATACTGGTATACAAGCTGGAAACAGACCTTATAGAAAACCTATTAAAATTTTACACTTTAAACACTTATTGCTTTGTATGGGATCTTTTCTCATTAGACAATGGATTAACTTTTGCCTATTACATCTCACTGAGAAGAGCGAAGATGGTTGGCCGGCTCCTAATGAGGTCTTGAGAGCCGATGAGGATGAAGCGAGATGGATGGCGGGCAGCTCCGAAGTGCCGTGGGGNTCACTGACGTCGCTACGCTGAAGGGGTCGGCCCCAATTCTCCCTCCAGTGGAATCCGCCCATTTAAATAACTATAATTTGCCTATAGGTACATCTAAGGACACCCAGTAATCATTGTTGTGTAATTTGCAACAGTTGTTATTACTTATCATCTTCCTCAGTGCTTTCTCTAATGTCAGCTAGAACATGATTATTTTAACTCTTTTTCCTTATAACGCCCCCATTTTTATTTTCTTTATTTTTTTTTGTGACACCAACTGTCNTCACTGACGTCGCTACGCTGAAGGGGTCGGCCCCAATTCTCCCTCCAGTGGAATCCGCCCATTTAAATAACTATAAATTTGCCTATAGGTACATCTAAGGACACCCAGTAATCATTGTTGTGTAATTTGTAACAGTTGTTATTACTTATCATCTTCCTCAGTGCTTTCTCTAATGTCAGCTAGAACGTGATTATTTTAACTCTTTTTCCTTATAACGCCCCCATTTTTATTTTCTTTATTTTTTTTTGTGACACCAACTGTCTTTAAAGTATCAATGCAAAGAACTTATAGTATATTCACGGTTATTTCCAACTTTGCTGACGCCCTGTTAAAGTTATACTTCCAGGATATCCCCCCCCCCCCCCCCNATTACACCAAAAATACAACGCACCGGATTCGTGGTTTGTATTTTTGGTGGGACATATTTATAGATACGATGCTTTGTATATTTATAGATACAACATAAGTAAAAGCTTTAAGTTAACTAAAATAAGGTAGACTACTTTATGCCAACACAAGTATAAAGCGCTTGTGATACGTGACATATTTAGGAAACAACAAAGACATGGGGTGATTTTTCAAAGGTTTCATTCAAAAAAGTGCAAAGAAACCGCGGATAGACTATAAATCTAAATTTATCTCATATGGGTCAATCAGTTTCCTGGTACAGCATATAAAATATACATACCAACAACACAACAATAAATTGTTTAGTTATTAGTAATGTTGAAAACGTCTTTAATTAAATTCGTAGAAAACGGCGTAGTTTATTAATCAAACATAAAATGACCCGTTGTCAATTTTAATACGCAAGTTTAATCTGCTACTGAAAAGCCAATTATGTATTAATGCCATTAATTTTAAAGCAACGCAAGCGTGGAAAATCAGGGGTTTTCAGTAAAATAATGTGTTAATAGCAACCTGTTTTGTAGTTGTTGCTGTTTTCTAAGTCATTTTAAAATTGTTCACTGAGTGAACCATCTTAAATACTGTTCGTAAAATTTGCCACATACTTTTCACTCAGCATTTATGAAATTTTGCTTATTTTATTTATTTTGGCACATCACATAACCTCTTCCATATCCACACGTGAAATCTTAAACCTTCCCGAGAGTTCTTATTCCTGTGTGTGTGTGTGTGTGTGTGTGTGTGTGTGTGAAATACTAAGAAACTGATTACTTATTACTGACACTAATATTACACTTAAAAAAATAACTTGCATTACACTCAGTCTTGTGGAAAATAACCATAAATATGTCAATAACAGCAAGAGTTGAATACCTTCCTATACAATTGTGCTTGCTACAGCATTGCATAACAGTACCCATAACCATTGTGAGTGCATAGTTGCATAGCAATTTGGTGAACTTATAATTTTCTTGTGCAAGAACCTATCCGTAGCCAAACAGAAACCACTCTGATTGTCAAATTCACTTTNGGTGAACTTATAATTTTCTTGTGCAAGAACCTATCCGTAGCCAAACAGAAACCACTCTGATTGTCAAATTCACTTTCATAACCGTACATTTCTCGGTCACGAAAAAAAGTCGTACTTTTGACTTCAATTGTCGGGTTTTGTTTCACGCGTTCATTTGTTTCTTTAGCACGTGGTTTGAGAACTGCTCCGAAAATTCTCTTGTATACACCAAGACTGTTATTATAGATATGCTAACATTATAAACAGAAGGAAAAACTAAAAAAAAAGTTGATCTATTTACGCAAACAAAAATTCAAAGATCTATTCATAAAAAAATTTCCATTTGGAAGTGAAATATTATTGGCTGACAAACAAAACGTCCGGCTTTATTATGCCAATTATAGCACAGGAGTTTTATGGCAATGGTTATGTGTATGGACGTGTTTATGATAGTTGTTATTTCGATTGCAACGTGGCATTTGAGGAGAGCAATGTTTTAAAATGTTGCTCTAGAAAGTGCTCTGCCGGCCACGAACCACTTCATCGTAGTTTGTCGGTGTTATCTATCGCACTTTATACACTGGTTTTCATGCAACGCATAAATTATTTCTCTAACATGTTTGTGAGCTGGGGNAACATTAAAAATAACAAAAAAAATATTTATTATTTTTTAATTACCTCCTTAACTACAAACACACACAGCTTATGTACAACAACATTTAAGCTACAAATGGTGTTGAACTGAAATATTGCTTGTGCCGATTTTTTAATTGACATTCTGTGTCCGTGCAGGCAAGATGCTATCTTTTCTTGTCATTTTAAATATGGAAATTTTAAGGAAACGTTTACTGCTTCGGGTGGTAACTCCAAAATTATGTCGAACGCACATACGTACAACGATTTTTTTTCCAAACTAACCACCGGACAGACTCGTGAACATTTTCAGTTACGTGACGTCAAGCCTGCATCATACGAGACGGGGAAACCCGGCCCGCCTCATCCACTGCTCGAAATAACTGCCGGAGGAAAAGAAGACGCGAAAAGAATTTCCCCCATTTTTGCGAATGTGCTGCGCCTTACTTAAAAATTCAGGGAGTGTGAAATATGTAATGCTATTCGTATGCATTTACCATAGCTGAGATATATTGTATCCTAAAATTGCTAGGGGCATTATTTACACTTCGGAATGGAGTCGGAGGAAAGTGGAATTTTGGCAATGAAATAATTGGAAATACAGAAATGACTATTTTATCTTGTTGGGTTAGCAACCATTTTGAAACCAATGAACGGGTGTCACTAGTTGATGAACTCTTTCAAAGGTCATTCGACTGAGTTTGAAAAAAAAAAGTATTTTTCTGATAATGTGGAGGAACATAAAACTTAGCAACATGATGTGAACAAAGTTAAAAAAAAAAAAAAAATATGTATTATTAGTTTCCGTTATGTTGTCGATGAATTTAATCTACTTTTTCTTTCAGGCTGCTAAAATTCCNGTTGTTTTAGAAAATGATTCCTATGTATTTAATTTATGTGTCTATATTTATCAAAACTTTTTAAATTAATGTATGTAGGTATGTGATCTCGACTTCAGAGTATGGGGTCTCAAGACCACTTAAGGGTTCTTAAAATCATTCCTTCTATATTTTCCAAGGGAAACCTTGTCATCTTGTGGGTGTACAATAAATTGCTACATCGGTTGTCCATGTTTGGCATGCGTTGCAGGCGCTCATTTCGGCAGTTTTTCAGAATTGCTCGTCGTATCTGTTATGCTACAGACAGTCAGTTCCTTGCTAATTCGAGTGCATATTTTGTGATTCAACCGTGAGTAACCCGCAACACAGCGGAGGAATAACAGTTCAGCTGTTCCTTATATACTTGTATATACATGTATATATACACACAGCTATGTTTATGTAATCAAATTTTCACTTCAATTTAGCAATAAAACAGTGATAATGCAATTATTTCTAATATACCTAATGTTAATAATGTTCTTACTTTTCATCTTGCGTTGTTTTCCCAAGAAAACATTGAACTATAATAACTTTAATATAATACACAAATTCTTGAGATTATATGTAGTCTGTTCTCAGTTACATAGGTGAAAAATTTTGAAAGCCCTAACCGAGGCATTGAAAGCGTGTCGTTATAAATTGTATGCCCTTACTTTTAGTTTTTGGTTTAATTGGTAATGTAAGGATTGTTAAAACGAATAGTACTTATTACTGCACTCTCTTCACCGCATTGTATGCAGTTTAAAACTTCAAACACAGCACTGTGATGATTATATGAAAACTAAATGAAAGACGTAAAAGCGGAATGAAAGACTGAATGTTCATGTTACCTCGCAAAACGGCGTTTTGAAAGACGAAACACATTTTATAAAGTATTTTGTATTGGTTTTATTAGTTTATGCGTTATTATTTCACTTGATGCACTATGTTAAACGGTCATTTTTACACCTTGTTTGACAGGCATTTTTGGTTTAACAGATCCATCAGTCAAAAAACAAATGACTGAAAAACAGGGGGAAAAAATGACTGATGAATCCGTAAAAAATGTCACTAAACCAATAGTGATAGAAAACTGGAAGTTTTTCACTTATTCATCAGTTAAATTCATTGAAGTGACTGTTGAAGTTACAGTTAACTGATTGAAACAGTGAAATTCTCACTGATTCAGATTTAGAGCGAATCACCTCCCGGAGTTTGGCACATTAATTCTGGTCAACGTTGTATATATTACATTGCACACTGGCACACAGACTTCCAGTTAAGTTGGCAGCAAGTTTATAAAAAATGGTTCCAAGACTCGACGTTGTATTGCAAGTGAAATGCTTAAATTTATTGCCACCAAGGTCAGTGTTCTTGTTATATACACCTACGAGCTCGTAGTATCATATCATCAACACATTTGAAATCCTAGAATTCCACGGTTTTCACTCGGATGAGGCACGAATAAAGTGAGACGGTCCATGACCATGTAAATCTAACATACAGTGGAATAATACACGATGAGAAGAAAAGTGGATCCTAAGCAGTGCTTTCAAAAGTGCTCAATAACCGTGAAAAGTAGATAGGAATGTGGACCGTGCTGTACAGCACAAAGTCTTCAAGGACAAAGTTCAGCATTTTTATACGTTACTGGAGAAGTGCGCAGTAGCGGAACTAAACTGTGGGTTAAGGCGCGAGGGTGGGGGGAACTTCCGCATTGTGCAGAAGCAGGGACATACTTTGGAGCCGAGGCATTACAAGTGGGCACTATCTCATCGTAATTTTAGTGAAAATTATTAAATTAATAAAATCAAGTCAGTCTATTGAACATTTCAGATATTATCTCATTTCATTTTAAAAACATTCACAGGATATTTTTATATCAAAATAAGGGTTATTTTGGAGTAAGGGAGGTCATGTACCCTGTGGACTCCCCTCCTGGATTCCCCCCCCCCCNGAATAACGGTTCCTTTGACTTCACATGCTTTATTTTTGATGTTATTCTTGCCTATGAATATCTGATGTATCATTTAACTTTCTCCTTTCTTTTTGGCTGAAGATTGCTGGCCACATCTTTTTATCTGTCTTTTGTTTTTGGTTTTATTTAATTTGCTGTCGCCACCTTACTGGATCGTGTTTTTTCCTTTCAGTTTTAATGAAATTAATTTTTTGTTTTACTATTACCCTATTCTAAGATTATAAGGGCTTTCCTTCCTCTGTTACGCTCACAAACCAGAATATCTACTTCTACGGCTTATCTGACGCTGGTATATTTATACTTGTTTACCTCATACATAAACACTAACTGCTGCTAGTTTAAATTTATTTGCTTTATTTTATTCCTTCAGGATCGACTCACGGCGGTGGGGTGAGATCTTTGGGATATATTTTCGACCCCTCCTTTCGTAACAACCGGTAATTTGCAATCCTGCTTTCCGTTCGTGTTTTATATTCTTACCAGGTCATCATCATTTTATGTTTCATGTTCCCTGTTCGTTAGATAAGTCGTTACCCATCACCATTACACAAACCAGGAGATTATTTTGAAGTAATGGTGGGAGAGGACTCAGTAGCACCCCATTTGAGTAATAATAATGAAAGAAAATTGTGTGTCGGCCTGGCAGGGTATTTAGAGAAAAAAAGACACGAAAGATGACATGTCAGAGAAAATGGGAAATTATACTGATGTATTACGACTTATCTAACGAGCAGGTAACGTGGAACATGAAATGATGATGACCTGGCAAGAATATAAAACACGAACGGAAAGCAGGATTGTAAATTACCGGTTGTTACAAAAGGAGGGGTCGAAAGATATCCCAAAGATCTAAACCCCATTGCCGTGAGTCGATCCTGAAGGAAGAAAATAAAAGCAAATAAATTAAATTTAAACTAGCAGCAGTTAGTGTATCTGTGCGAGGTAAACAAGTAGAAATATACCAGCGTCAGATAATCCTGCAGCAGGCTGAGCCAGATGCGCTTTCAAGCTACTCTAATCTTTTCTTGGCTGCAAGTTGTGCTAATCGCGGATATGAAACACCGTGATTTTTGCTTCGTGGTCAAAAGAAACATTGCCACTATGATGCATGGATTTTACTGGAAAATAATCCCGTGACTTGCCCAATCGAAATTTTAACCGCTTCGCGCGCGGACTGTTACGCGAATCACAGTTTTCGGGTTGTCAAGTTTTATGATGCCAGTGTGTGTAGTTGCGCACTGGAATTAAATTTTGTTTGCTAGCATAATTGGCAAAGTCAACATATGAGTACGTAGGTAGGTCTTGACGTCTCATCGTCAGCGAGATCGTCAGGGACGGAGCAAGTTGCTCAGTGAAGCAGGAACGGGGAAGGAATCGGCCAGTGTCAGGTTACTTCTACCACGTGTCGGGAAGATCAATGTTAGAAGTTTGGCAAAGGGAACATTTTCGCCAATAGGTAAGCGCTGGTGTCACACGTGTACCACGTTTTATTTATTTTTGACGTTGGAAACAGGATAATTGCAATAATCATATATACAATATAAAATAACTTCGTAACTAAGTAACGTATTTTTTTCTTACAATTCAAGCAGCTAAACATTTAAATTAAAAGTTACCCTTTGGAACACTGCGCAACAAGCAACGGAAATTATCCCTATGCCAAATTCTCCCATAAGAATTCGCTTAGTAGAATTAACCTTAGCCAGGACCTGTATGAAGTAATCAACCCAGCATTCGTTTGGAGTGATTTCGGGAAACAGTCTCATGAAGAAAAGATAAAAGTTACTGCAAAAAAAAATAAACAACGATGGGTTCGACTTATATACATTTTCCCATCCTGAATTTTGACTTGCGTCTATTTTAATGTAATTAAAAGCTGTTCACAGTAAAGTGAACGGTTTTAAAAACAACCTAAGAAAAATATCACTGCTCCTACCTACATATATTTTAACGGGCGCACTGACTGACATGCGCCCTGTAAAGTTGGTAACAATGGAGAGAACTTAGTCCCGTGTCTTCTTAACGTTGGATTTAAAGTGTTAGGAAAACATTTGAGAATACTCAAATGGTTTTGTTTTACTTTCTGTTTTTTTAATGCATTTAAGAGTAAGAATTGACAAAACAGTAAAATATTTACTTTTCTAATAAGTTCACAGTTTTACTTGACAAAAGCATAAATAACGTGATCTGGCTATGTTCATTTTACGTATGGCGGAAGTATACGTAATGTGTATCCAAGTAGATCTTTAGCAGGGCTTTCAAGAGTGCTCACTTGACCGTGAATAAATAGCATTTAGCAAGTTATCTCGAGGTGGTTTGAAAAGGGAGCATGTGTTTCGAACATTCTCTTTACGCCCCCGCCCCCGGGCCTTCCCTCGTGCGACGAGCACAGAGGTGGTGGGCGCGATTACCTTGGCGGCCGGAGCGGGAATCATCGTCGGGAATAACGATGNACTTCCTCTCGCGTGATCGTTTGAGTGGATCGTGCCTGAACCGGGAGCGAAAGGGACGTGCCTTGCAGCACTCCCAAGGACTCTCGTGGTACACGTGCCTTCCCGGCCAGCTGCGTTAACCCCGCGCTTAAGGTCAGTCCACGCCAGCTTAATATACTTCAAAAGAATTTAATGTTTTATCAAATTTAAAATGAGAGGATGTGGAAGGCGCATGAAGATTACCACCCAAAGGGGGCCTCGTGTGTGGCCAACTGTCTTTTAGTCCGAGATTACACGCATTGTCGGGGCGTATCTCGATTCCATGACTAAGTGGATAGTCTTAATAAATAATCACCCCACGCCTATGTGACAATCTTCATAAATAATGACACCACAGTTATGGTGGCCGTCCTCATAAATAATGACCCCATGACCATGGGAGCCGTCCTCATAAATAATGACCCCACCCCTATGGTGACCGTCCTCATAAATAATGACCCCAAGCCTATGGGATCCGTCCTCATAAATAATGACCCCACGCCTATAAGGGGTGTCCTCATAAATAATCACCCCACGTCTATAGGGGCCGTCCTCATAAATAATGACCCCACGCCTATGTGACAATCTTCGTAAATAATGACAACACAGTTATGGTGGCCGTCCTCATAAATAATGACCCCACGCCTATAGGGACCGTCCTCATTAATAATGACCCCACGCCTATAGTAGCCGTCCTCATAAATAATCACACCACGCCTATGTGACAATCTTCGTAAATAATGACACCACAGTTATGGTGGCCGTCCTCATAAATAATGACCCCACGCTTATGGGAGCCGTCCTCATAAATAATAACCCTACGCCTATGGGAGCCGTCCTCATAAATAATGACCCAACGCCTATAGGGGCTGTCCTCATAAATAATAA
Organism: Clitarchus hookeri; assembly: GCA_002778355.1. Taxonomy (NCBI): domain Eukaryota; kingdom Metazoa; phylum Arthropoda; class Insecta; order Phasmatodea; family Phasmatidae; genus Clitarchus; species Clitarchus hookeri. The sequence continues at coordinate 276,986 of NQII01002010.1, read as the reverse complement.
CCCCATGTCTATGGGAGCCATCCTCATAAATAATGACCACGCGTCTATGGGGGCCATATTCGTAAATAATGACCCCACTACTGTGGAGGCCATCCTCATAAAAAATCACCCCATGTCTATGACAGCCATCCTCATAGATAACCCTACGCCTATTGGGGCCGCCCTAATAAATAATGACCCCACGTCTATGGTAGCTGCCCTCATAAATTACTCCATGCTATGGGGACTGTCCTCATAAATAATTACATCATGGCTATGGAGGCCGTCCTCAAATAATGACCTCACACCTATCGAGGCCTTCCTCATAAATAATGACCCCATGCCTATGGCACCTGTACTCATAAATAATGACCCTACACCTATGTGGGCCATCCTCATAAATAATGACCTCACATCTGTGGCGGCCATGCTCATAAATAGTGGTCCCATGCCAATGGTGATCATCTTCATAAATAATGACCTCACACCTATGTTGGCTGTCCTCATAGATAAAGATGACCCACGGCTATGGGGGCCACCCTCATAAATAATGACCACGTGCCTATGGTGGTCGTCCTCATAAATAATGACTCCACGTCTATATGGGCCGTCCTCATAAATAATTACCTCGTGCGTATGGCGGCCGTCCTCATAAATACTGGCCCCATGTCAATGGAGGCCATGAAAAATAATGATCTCACTCCAATGGCGGCCGTCATCATAGATATATAATGACCCCACGCCAATGGGGGCCATCCTTATAAATAATGACCCAATGCCTATGATGGCCATTCTCATAGATAATGACCCCACGCATATGGGGGCCGTCCTCATAAATAATGACCACACGTCTATGGGAGCCATCCTCATAAATAATGACCACATGCCTATTGGGCCGTCCTCATAAATTATTACCCTATGACTATTTGGCCGTCCTCATAAATAATGACCCCAAGCCTATGTGAGCCGTCCTCATAAATACTTTCATAATCGGCTGGCGTTTTGGTGATGTTAAGCAAATCAAACTTCATTTATTTACCCCAACTTATCGTATCACGTATGACGTCACTTGGACTTCGTACGCTCGGTAATTATTCACTACAATACATTTAATTGTCGTTAGGATTCCTTCAAAAATTCTTCATTTCTCCCATGTTCCATTTTTTTACTTCACTTTTACATTTGTAAGTTAAAATAGCTACAGATTTATTGACAATAAAATATAGCATAACTAATATGTAATAATACCACAGCATTTAAATTTGAAATCAAAATATTATTTTAAGTTAATCGAAAGCAAACAGCATGTTAAAAATTCATTCCTCGTTATTGCCTTAGTTTTTACTTAAATCATGTTATTAAAGTGCATATGTATTTTCTGAACTTAATAAAGTGCAGTTACATTTAATGCAATTAATATATAAAGGCATGGAAGCGCCTTAGGATAGTGACACTTCATGCGTCCTCGGCCAGGGCTTCGGACCCTTTCTACTCTCCCATATCCCCTGCGCTCTCTTTTCTCTCTCGCGCGGAGGACCTCTTTGATTGTTTCTCCTTTTCCACGTTGTCCTTGGCGGCCGATCGACTTCACTAAGGCGTCACGCTCGTGTGGCGAGCTGGGTGGTGCGATACTGGACTTTCCAGTATCGTTGCGAAACATGCCGATCGTAGGTATTTTGCTCTCGCACCACGATATATCTGCATACCTGTGACGATGGATAGAAAATAATTGTAATATCGGCTAGTTTTGATAATATCACAAACACAGGTCGACTTGAGAGACACACGCTTTGTGACTAGATTTTTGTTATTCGAACACTTTTAAAAAATCGAACTGAGAAAAAAAAAAACTGCGCGTAGCAGAAAATAACACATTAACGGAAACATAAAATGTTAATTAGCAGCATAGGTAACGAGTGATTCCGTACAGAAATTGTTAAAACAGTTGCTGGAAATGCATCCACCAACAGTCACGCATGCTTGGCGACCTATACATATGGCGTGATTGGCTGAAAATGGTGGCGATAGTTGAGGGCAGTCAAACGGTGCGCCAGTGACCTGCTGCATCAGCATCAGCATCACTCCACCGACGCTGCCAAGCTTGCATTACTGTCGGTGGTAGCAATTTTCAGCAATTATTATAAACATTGCTGTAAAAAGGCATTTAGCGGCGACGTTGTAAATAAACACTGTGTTGCATTTCATGTGTTATTTTTGTGTTTGTGCATCAACGCGTCACTCCCGCCCATATATTCCTATACAATAATTGTTTGTTTTAATGAGCTCTACCACCCCTCAATGTTTGTCCCATGATTTTAGAATCATCCTGTATATATAACTGATAAAACATTTGCTCGCGAGTTGGTGTGGGATTTCGCGTGGTCTTTGCCCGGGTTACTTGTAAGGACTTTCAATAAAGTTCCATTAAACGTCGTACGTGGGCCGTGATGGTGCAGTAGTTAAGACTGCTCGCCTCTCATCTAGGCGAACTAGGCTCGATTCCCGCGGGATTTTCGCATGTGGAAATCCGTGCCGGACGATGCCGCTTGTCGGCGGGTTTTCTTGGGGATTTCCTGTTTCCCCCGCCCTTGCGTTCTGGCGCCGCTCAATACTCACCTCACTTCACACTCATAGGGTCACAAGACCTCGGGGTTAAGAGTCGTTCAAATCTCTTTACTCAGCTAAACGTCATAAGTACACTGAAATAAAAATCCTCAATCACAAATATTAGTATCCTGAAAGATATAAAATAATCCGTTAAAACCTTTTTTTATTGATGGAAATGTTTTAATCGTAGTTTGAAGGCACAACTACGTTAATTGTGTATTTCAGTTCGATTACGTTCATCCAGGCAGCATGACTTATTTTCTAGAGTGCACTCTGTCGAATAGCGTGCCTCAGTCACGAGGCCAGCGTGCCTGCCTTGACATTCTCGAGGTAGCGCGTCTGAGCCCGGCTCGACGCGACGGGCGACAGTGGCGAAGGACTTACCACAGTGGATTCCTGTGCCCACTCCAGACCTGACTGCATATGCTGCTTACAGCAGCGGATATCCCCACTTCAGCACCTGGCAGGCAAGCTAACGCCGTGCTTGAGTTGCCAGTTTTGCTTTCACTCTGACCCACCCCTTCTGGCGTGAACACGTCTTTAAAATCAGACCGACACATGCGGTATCAGGACGGGAAGAGGCGAGTTAACGTCTTCAGGGTGATCCATTCCGACAATGTAACTTCGTGACTATAGGTTGTTCACGGTTAATTGAGCGCTACGGGAATCAAACTTTGTAAAATGTCACTGCCCCTACCTGCATACTTATATTTTAGCGGGAAAACCGACTGGCATGCATCCAGTAAAGTTGGTGACGACGGAGGGAAAGTATTTACATGTCGCAACGTTCAATTAAAAGTGTAAGGTGAAAATGTTAGAATACCAACACAATTTTTTGTGGATTCGTGATTTTTAAAGGAACGCAAGTGCAAAAATTAACAAATTTGTAAAATATTAATTTTTCTAGCAGTTTCACAGCATCACTTGACTGACGCATCAACAAAGTGATGAAGCTCATGGCAATATATGACTTTTACATATGGTGGAGCACACACAATGTGCATCCAAATATATCTTTAGCGGGGCTTTTACAAAGTGCTCAGTTTAGCGTGAACAGCCCTTAACAACACGATTGAAATAAATGTGTTTTCGTACACGACTACGATAAAAGTATGACCTTGAGTTGGCGCTGTGCATAAGTGATGCGTGGCGGGGGTCCACAGCGACCGGCGGCAATTTTAAATTTTGGGCGTTGGCGAAAGTTTCCGGGCGGTTTATCTCACGACTGCGATGTTCTAGCACGTTCTAGCACGAAATATCTTGCCTGCATCTGTTGATTTAAGCCATAAAAGCCAAGAACCCATTTCGTTACTTTTATTTCATTCCCATATCACAAAGAAAGTAGGCCTACTACCCCCTAATATAGACCCTAAAAAGAAAGTACTACCAGCTAATACAGACACGTAAAAGAAAGTATTACCCGCTAATACAGACACGTAAAACGCACGTACGTGTTCCCGACATAGTCCTACCTGGATAATTTTTTTTTACAAAAATAATGACGTATTTGGTAATTTAACATTCCATTTTTAGTATCTAATGAGTGAGTGAAGAGATTTGGGCTGCTCTTAACAGCGAGATCTTGAGAGCCGATCAGTGTGATTGAGGTGAGTATGGAGCAGCGCCAGAATGCAAGGGTGCGGTAAACGGGAGACACCTGAGAAAACCCTCCAACCAGCGGCATCGTCCGGCACGATTTCCACTTGCAAAAATCAGGAGTGACCCGACCGGGGATTCAACCCGGTTCGCCTTGGTGGGGGCGAGCAGGCTAACCGCTCAGCCACCGCGGCCCCAGTATCTAATCACAAAATGAGAAGTTAATTTAATTCGAAGAAAATAATTGTCTTTAGTAATCCTCACTGACGTTAAAAATCGCAAGGACTAGGGAAATTTTTCTATGCATCAGTGATAATAATTGTTTTTGAAAAATGAGTAGCACAATTTTGTGATGTAGTAATGTTCGGAACATTTATAGGATAATTTAATAAAAATTGTGCTTGTTTTCAAGCATTAGAATTGCTGAAATATTTTTGTAACTTTTTAGTTGTTACCGTTGTGAAGAGTGTTTTAGCGAGTACAAAACCAACTTTCAACATTATCTGAACTGTAACTTACAAATTCGCAATATACTTTATTACTATATTACTATATAACGAATTAATAATTTCGAACATAGCTTAAGGCGTGGCCTAACTCTTCATATAAGATTATCTGGTTTATTGTTGTTGAAAAAGCTTTAAAAAATATATAATATCCCTATAGTCCTAAACTACTACCTAACCTTGCTGTTCAGTCATTACATCCGAACTAGACCTATTAACATCTGACTGTATTAAAATAACACTACTTAAATATAATTTATTTTAAATTTTACTTCACATATATTATAGAGAAATTATGTGTTAGTAGTTTAAATGCAGTGTAAGAGTAGGCCTAAATATGCAAAGGTAAGTTTTAAATCAGCAATCAAATAATCCATTATAAGGAATGTGATCCAGCCTTAAAAGTATGTCATACATACTGCATGCGCACAAAACACACGTACTGCATTCTAAACGCGTTTGCAATCCAACTTAGAAAAAATAGAAAACAGTATTGGTACAAAACACTATACACGAAATTTATAAGCGAAAACTAACGAGTGCGGTGAAATAATGAGATACTTTTTCAAACAGCGGGGAATTATATTTGTAAATGCAACGCAAGAAATAACGTATCTATGGCTTTGAGCTGGTCAGTTCAGTAGTCTCGCCTGATTGCCTTCAAACCAAAACGGTTAGTAACTGTGATTCATGAACAGCGAATTATCGTGTTGTCACAGGAAATGTGGCCGAAGAGTAAATTATCACTCCGAAATGGGGCCACGGTGGCTGAGCGGTTAGACTGCTCGCCTCCAACTAAGGCAAACCGGGTTAAAACCCCGACTGGGTCACTCAGGATTTTCGCAAGTGGGAATCGTGCCGGACGATGCCGCTAGTTGGCGGGTTTTCTCGGGGATCTTTAATTTACATTCGCCCTTGCATTCCCGCGCTGCTCTATTCTAACCTCATTTCACTGTCATCTTCTCTCAAGACCTCGTTGTTAAGAGCCGCCCAAATCTCTCAACTCAACTCAATCACTCCGCAGTATCTTCTTCCTTTTGCCACACGGTCAAATGACGATGGTCTCTGCGCAACTCCAAACGAAGTCGGGCAATGGTGCGTGCTGTCAGTGGCTTCCGGGCAGCGGAACTGCCACGAAAACCTAGTGATATCACTTCCCAGTAGGCAGTCGTGTCACTGACGTCTGTATATGAGCTGCAAGTCGTTGAAACATATGTCTGACGATTGGTTCGCACAGCAGGCTTCAGAGTTCGCCGGTCCTGATTTGCTATACGCCTACTTTATCCATTCCAAGGCGGCAGAAGAGAGAACCTTGCCAGGGACAACGTTACCGGTTCAAACTCTTTTGACAGCAGAAGAGTTCCAATATTATTATTTAATATTTTAGGTCACACGCAGAGACTTAAATAATTAATTGGTCCTTTAATCTACACGAGTAAAAGTCAAAGTTTGTATGTATGTTTGTCCTCTGTAGAGATCTACACCGTCCGACGGATTTGGACCAAATTTGGCAGGGATACCTTTCAGTACCCAACTTGGAATACATTGGAGGCCAAAATTGGCTCCGGCTTCTCGTTAGGCCCAAATAACCATGTAAAAAAATAATCTTGATATAAACTAAATAAAAACTCGAGATCCGTCTCCGGCTTCAGTTCCCAAGCAAGCCGGAGGTCTCACACATTTAAAGTTTGAGAATAGGCTGAGGTCGTTTCGGCCCCAAGTGCACCTGGGAAACGCTGGATAGGTCAGCTAGTGTTCTATAATATTAAAATACTCTGTGCACATGAAAGATTATATGTGCTCGCAACTTTGAAATAAATTAATTTGCTTTTTAATTCCGCTGTAAAGACGCACCAAGTAACCAGTATTGTGCAAGAAAGCGGACGCGATGGGTCGGGTTGAAGTGTCATATCAAGTAGAAAAATTTAAAATAGGAAAAACCCATACAAAGTAGATACAAAAAAAAAAAATGAAGTTTATTTTATGCTAAATGTAAATAATTCACTTGATTACAATCACGTAACTAACACGAATATTAGTTTTATAATGTGAAAGCGAAAGGAGAGTGATTCCGACAGCTGACTGCTCTTGACGCGTGATTGCGGACAGCTGTCAACCAGTGGCTTCCAAGTGCGTGGACAGGCGGAGTGATATTACTTGCCAACTCGGATTGGACAGAGTGTAGTTCCACGAGCGTGCGAGAGCCATGCTTTGGATCAGTGCTTCCATGACGTGTCCGCACTTAAGACTCGGCCTCAGCCCTTTCGCAGAAATTCTTCGTTTTCTCGTCATCATTTCGGCTTCACAGAAATTACTGACAATGTACCATTATAGAAAATTTACATCTTACGAGTGGTTTAATAATTTTTGTGTGTAATTTTAATTATGTGTTATTTGCTCGTTTGAAGAAGTCAGGAACATATTTGTATTTTATCAATAAGTTCCTGCATTTTTGCAAACAGGAAATAACACACAGTGAAAATTAGACACAAAGGTATTAAACATATAGTAAATTGTAAATTTTCTATAATCAAACATTTCCAATTATAACTCTCAAACTGAAATTATGACACGAAAACGAAAAATTTCTGCATAATAGGTGAAACCGAGCCTTAAGAATGACATATGTAACTGTGGACCAAGACACGTTTAACTGCTGATGAGACATTGATGGAATTCACGAACTTGTATTCCTTACAATTATGCCTCTTTCGTATGCACACTCTATGTTGGCTCATAATGACAGCAAAACCAGAACGCACATAATCACATACCTATGTCACCACAGAAAACCCAGAGGATGACGCAAAAACATACACTGAAAACAAGCCAAGATCTGTTTCCAACAAATATTTGAAACACAAAAAAATTATCCCACAAGCACCCAATCAATTCTTTTCACAAATTAACTTGCGCACCTCGCTTAAATGGTATTCCGTAGTCCGTTCTGAAATTTCTTACATCACGTGCTAATTTTATAAAAGCATGTTTTGTAACAACATTAAAAAAATAACCTTGTTTCTGCAAAGCAGCAAGAAAGTTTTCAACAGATAAAATTTTTTTTTAATATTATGCACTGAAGATAAGACGATGACACGTTACGTCCCGATACAAGATATTCGGTAGATACACTGGAAACCACTTTTATCGGCGAACTGACCTTGACATTACATGTGACCTTTCTCTCTCTCTCTTACTCTCAGGCTCCACCACAAGTCCCACCCATGCACTAATTAAAACTGAAAATCTCTCTTCGAAGTAGACTCTTCTCTTTCCTTTTCGCCGTATATATACGCATACATATAAAAGTAATAAAGAAAACAAGCTGCAACTTGTGACCTTCAGTTACTGTCAAAGTAAGTTCTCAACCATGAAAACCAAGATTTTCAAATAACTTTAACTGAAAATAATTAGAAACCATTTGTGATGAAACAACAAATACTGTAACAGAATAATGATTTCTTCATTCGACGTTATATATATGTGAATATTTGGTTGGTAATATATTCCCTTTTTATTAAGTAAACAAGACTAAAACTGACAGGGTGCACATGTGTTAGGCAAATAAACGTGCCATTCCAAACACTGCAGGTGTTTTGTTGAGAGCCGTTCGCTCAAGACTGTTACACCAAGGCAAATGTTTTCACTAATTTAAACTTGACATTTCTTATCCATCGTAAGGAATTTGATCTCATGCCATGGTCTCAAGATTTTGAACGATAGTAGGAAAACATTCTCATATTTTAATGAAAAGGAGTAATGTTAGCCACCATAATTTCACAGATTTCATATCTAAATCCGCGAATGCATTTTAAAGTACTTTTTATCTCATCTAAAGGAATGCTTAATGTTTTGCAAGATCACATATCTCCCTTAATTCGGCGATAAGTCGTATTGTGAATTTAACAAGAGAAGCAAAGAACGGTAACTTCTAGAGATGTAGACGCGAGCTATGACACGGCACCATTATACAAGAATTTATTTCAAACACGACTATTTAATATATATTTGTATGCATAAATTCCTGAAAACAGACGAATTAAGAAAAAAGAGCATTTTACAGACTTTTGTCATGATCTTTGTTTAATCATGAACCATTTTTGGAACAACCTCACTGTCCAGTTTTAAATGTTTACGACAATTTTACAAAATTAACATTATCATTAACAACAACCACTACTTACATTAAATCACCTATTGACATGCCTAAAAATAAACATTACTGTCTCTCTTGCTTTCTGCGTTGAAGCGTAACCGAAAGCATGGACCCATTACCGCCGCGCCGATGTCGGTGATTAACGTAAAGAGTGTCCTTAAAGTCCCGTTACCATAGGGTTGCCAACCGTCCTGTTTTCCCAGGAAATTTCCTGGTTTTTGGAGTGTCCTGGTGTGTCGTGGATAGTTTTTAAGCAGCGTCCTGGGCTTTAAAGTGCCCTGATATGGTCATGTATTTTTAAATTCGCGCGCCACCTTTGCAGTCCTTATGTAACGGGCGACCTCACAGCTCGAGTGTTCGCGCTGCCCGCACTGTTTTAAAACAAAGACGTAATGCTCTGTGATGTCACTTTCTCTCTGCTATTGTCGCGTAGTGCTTGCTCTTTGTAACCTTGCATTAGGCATACAAGGCTAGCCAGATTGCTATTCAGTTATCAACTTGTAAGTGAATAAGTGCTACACGAATATAACGTATTAAAAATAATTTATTTTAAAGGAGAAATACGTAAGTATTTAAACTTATTTTTGATTGTATCATAAGTATTATTTATTCTGAGAATACAGATTAGAATAGAAAGATACTTGTAAATGTCATTAAATTTTAATTTATGAGCTCGCTTTTTACTGGCATTTCGTTTGTTTCAGATGTATAATTGTATTTATAAGTTTGTCGTTTCCTCAAAACGCCAAAACGAAAATGCAATTTCAACGAAGTTTTAGAAAAAAGGTTTCCCTAGTTCAAACGCGGCAAGTCTGACTCTGAAGTGTATTGTTGTATTTGTGAATCCAGTATATCTATAGCCAGCAGAAGTGCGATAGATATTGAGGAGCATCAGAAAACAGCCAAGCATAAGAAGATATTACAATCCCAGGCAGGGACTTCTAAAGCCTTAGACACCTTTATAAAGAAATCGTCAACAAATGAGAAGACTGTCGCTGCTGAAGGGGCTGCAGCTTACCACACGATTCGTCACCATATGTCTTTTAACTCTTTAGACTGTACGTTGCAGTTGAATAAAATTATGTTTAGCGATTCACAAATCGCAAAAGAAATGACGTGCAACAGAACAAAGGCAACTGCAATTGTGACTGGCGTTTTAAGCCCTCATTCTTCAATGAAGATTACAGATGACTTGAAAAGAATATCGTGTGTTAGTGTCTCTTGTGACGCTAGCAATCATGGGGCAACTAAATTAATTCCTGTATTGGTTCAGTATTTCGATTATCGTGGCGATGGCATAAGTTCCTAGATATTAGACATTGAAACAGTTCCCGATGAAACTGCTGAAACTATGGTGAGTTTAGTAAATAATCAGCTCCAAAATATAATATAACATAAAAATGTGTAGCATTCTCAGGAGATAATTGCAATACGAACTTTGGTGGTGGAGAACAAACAATGTGTTTTGTAAACTGAAATATTAGGCAAATTAGGCAAAAACATTATAGGTATTGGTTGTCCTGCTCATGTACTCACGGATGTGACATTCTGCCCATAGAAGTGGAATTAATAATTGTAAAAATTTATAATCATTTTTCTACATACACTGTTGGAACAGAAAAACTGCGACAGTTTTGCAATGATATTGGCATGGAGTATACTCAACTTCAGTCTCACTCAAAAACACACTCTGGTTAAGCCTTCTTCCGGCAATTGAAAAACTTTTGAAATACAATCAGCCGTTAAAAGAATATTTTATTAGTTAAGATAAACCTCCAGAGTACATTATGCAGTTTTTTTTTAACAATGAGTATGCCGAGGGTTACCTGTACCTCGTTCATTTAGTAATGGCGATAATTCACACAAATATTGAAAGAGTGGAAAGAAAAAAAACCAGTGTTGCTGAAATCAGGAAAATTTTGGGTAGAGTTATTTCATTACTAGAGGCAATTTTTATCCTCTAAGAGTAAGAACAATTTTAAAGAAGTTGCATGACGACGGAAAGAACACGGAAGAATTTTCAACTAAAATAATACATTTTTATAATGAAATCAACGACTATTTAAAAATGTGGATTGAACAATTTGAGTACCTTAAAGGTTTTCGACTGGATTGATCTAACTGGGTCTTATTTGCTATATTGGAGCAACATTGAAAAATCTTTGGTCTTTTTAAAAGATCACGACGAAAAATTATTTGACGAGTGGGTTAATTTGAAAAATGTTAGCAAAAATTTGAATCCTACTCAAAAAGACGACAGCTTAAACTCCTTGTGGCTAATATATTTTAAGCACTGCATTTCCGAGGAACAGTATGAAGAACTACGGAAAGTGGCTGAATATGTGTTTAGTATACCGGGACATAACGCTAATGTTGAGAAAGTCTTTCCTCTCAAAAATGGCAAAAAAAAAAAAAAAAAAAAAAAAAAANCATAGATACTGAGGGAAATTGGTGGGGTTGAAAAGTATAATAAAAAAATAAATAAGTTTATAACATTAGAATTTATTAGATACTAACCTAAGTTTAAAGAATTTGTTACAAAACTAAAGTGTTTGTTTTATATTTTAATAACTCATTTTCAACTCATATAATTTTATTCGAATACTTTTATTAAACAATATGATTATTTTTACTTGAATTTCATTTAACCTATTTTCACTACATATTAATTTAACTATTGCTTATCTATTACTGCGCCCTGTTTTAAAACTGAATTGTCCTGGTTTTTCTAACTTCAAATCCTAGTTTTTGAAATTTGGAGTTGGCAACCCTACGTTACCATTACAAACGGTTACCACAAACACACAAAAAGCGTTAGAAGTTTGCGGTTTTCGGAAAAAATGTTCTGAAAGGTTCATATTTTTTGTATATAAGAGCTTTCCTTTTTTTTGCAGGATTTGATTGATGCACGATGGTAGCAGGGAGCCCATGAAGTCCCGTTACCGTTACAAACTCTTACCGCAAACGCACAAAAAGAGTTATACAGTTGCGGATAAACGTTCCACAAGAGCAAACGTTCGTGTCTGTAATCACTTCACTTCAACGCGAGCCCCTTTTTGTCGCACTCGGGATGTCCAGGCTTTACTCCAGTTCTTGCCCGGGCACGGGGCAAGGACAGCAGCACTGACACGCTCGATGCCTTCCGTGATCTCTAACTTGAGTGCGCTAATGTCAGGAACTGGAGTAGCGTACACATAATCCTTGACGTAACCCCACAAGAACCAGTCTAATGGTTTCACATCTGGATACCGCGGAGGCCAGGCAATGGGCCATCACGGCCGATACATCTGTTTGGGAACGTTCCGTCAAGAACACGCCTTACATTGTAGCTCCAATGAGACGGCGTGCCATATTACGTTTGGTTGCAACTCCTCTACCCGGGGGGAAAACGTAAAGATCCAGCACGTCCTGGTAAGTGTACCCTTATAATGGTTTTTTCAGCAAAAAAAAAAAAAAACGCCCGATCACTTTGTTGTGCAAGAGTCCACACAACACATTGACCTTTGGACTGTTGCGAGTGCTTTAATGAATGTGGTGTAGTTTTTCTGACCCCCGTATCCGCGCCCTGTGCTATTCCCGTGAAGCACGACAAAGTGATTTCTGCGGACTACGTACGGAATGCTGTTCGAACGTAGTCAATTGTCTCTCTTCAGATACATCGGGCCGTTCACCGCGAGGTAGGTCATGAATACTGCCTGTCTTCATAAAGTTTTCACCCATCGCAGTATGCTTTCTTTGGTGGGAGGTTCAGTCTGATATAGACGTCGGTAATTTCGTTGCGCTGTTATCGGTGATTTTCTCCTCGCATACCACAACACACACCGTGCTTTCTGCTGTGGCGTTACCATCGTGCGACACTCGAATCCTGCAGCAAAAGGAAAGCTCTTATAGACAAAAATATGCAGCTTTTAGAACATTTTGCGGAAAACCTCAACCTTCGAACTCTTTTTGTGGTTGTGGTAACGGTTTGTAATGATAACGAGACTTCATGGGAAAATGCTCCGTTTTTCAACACATCAAAATATAATTTGTCAGTTCGAAACCCTTGGATGAAACTCTACGGAGGGCAAGACACATACATAAAGCTCAAATATTCCATGTTTTAAAGTATGTTCTGATGAATTACGTTCTAAGGTCACGTTGCTTCTTTACGCAAGGAATATAAACTCGTTTCTATAGCTGAATTTACCTTTCTACTACAACGAAACGGTTTCTTAAGTGAAATATTTTGAACATACTCCATCGCTACACAATGTCGTCACAGAAAATCAAGTCTGAGAAATGAAACAGACACGAAAGTGGCTGTAGTTAAAATATGTAAATAAAACGTGCAATAAATCCCACAACGAATTTTGTCAGATTTATAACAAAATATAAAAAAACGTATAGAAAAACTGGAGTATATGTCAACTCCCGAAACGTCACGACACACTTGTCTAAGAAAAACCTTTGTGGTCTCCTTGGCATTTTAATTTTTCCGTTTGATTGAAACCAACTGTTCGTCTGTGTCGTCATCGTTGTTTTGTCCTTGTTTCCCCCACTCCCCGTTTTCCCCTTTAATAGTTCGTCCTGTTGTTTTATTTTTTGTTTTTCTATATATTTTTTTTCTATCTTGTTATACATCTGACAAAATTCCTTGTGGTATTTATTATACGTTTTATTGATATATTTTGACTACAGCCACTCTTGGCTTGTTTTTCGAGTTTGCTCCATTTCTCAGACTTGGTTTTCTGTGTACGAACAATACGGTTTGCAACAATACTGAATGCTACAGCCTTAATTTTCTGTTCTAAAGATTCGGTAAGTTTTTTATAACCTCACATACGACAACTACACAGCTAAGCAGATATATTCATACAGAAGGTCTTCATTGCTTCACACTCCAAAGGAATTATTTTTAGTAATACATTTTTACATTAAGTACTTTGCATACATAAACTCTCAGATCTGTGGTGCACAACTAACTACACATTCACAGTCCAGCCCTCGATACAGTTTCACAACACAATCAATCAAGTTTAGTAACCTTCACGGTCGAGGTCACTACGGCGTGACCTCTCAATCACCAAGTCATCGGTTCAAATCCAAGGGTAATGCGTTGAAGTATGATGTTTTTAGATTTAAGTTTAGGTTGGTTTGGCATGTAAGTCGCTCCCCATCCATCACTAGCCTTCTGGCATAAGGGTGTTGGCAAACCCAGCCAACAAATTTACAATCAAGTTTATAGATGTCGATAACATACATTTGGTTTCGTGTAAATTTGTGCCCCCGTGACAACGTAAGCACGGAAGAAAGAAACTTCTCGTGAAGGAAACCCTGTACAGTCATCTTACTCTGTTATCATATAAGACGATTACACGCACAGACGAAGGGAAATACACACTGCACTATCACAACATGCAAACGGATATGGTTTGAATGGTCAAGATTTGTCTAAAATATTTATTGGCCGTAGCTGAAGTCTGTCCAGAATCCGAAATTTTACCTTTGTAATTTTCCACTTGTTGAGAATTAAACATACAGTATTTGAAGATATCAGCCGTCAGAAATGACATTCCTTCGGGTTTTGTGGACAGGAACTGTGCAATTATAATATTTCAATATATGAAATTTCTAAAAGTCATATTTAATTCATTAACCTAATATTTTCTTTTAAATTGATAAACAATATATGAATACGTCATTATCTGTGATTGTTGTGGTAGGAGCAGACGACGCGGGGAGGTGGAGAAAGGACGTGCCAACGTCAGGACTCGAAGTCTAAGGCCACTCCAGCACGAATATAATCCATTTTACCTTGACCTTGGTTATTAACGACATCCTGGAGGCATGTTTCAGTAAAACAAGCCTACAAGGAAGTGGAGATAGCTCATAAATATTTTACAACCATTACGCAATCTAGTTTCTATCCTTGAACCCAACATTTTCCTGCCAGACGACATCAGGCACGATATTCAATGCACGACGATGCCATATCATGCCACTTCGATGGCGGACAAGAGCGCAATTGAAGTACCCCCGCCGGTATAATTACATGTAATTACAACTTCTGCGAAAGAAATAACGTATTATTGCTTGTTGGCAGTCCACGCCAACGATTGACACGTGTCGTCGATTTGTTGCTAGTCGTGACTGGGCGTTGCTGGTATCGCACGTAAAAAAAACGAGCTATTGGTCTATGGAGTAAGCGTCCTCTCATTCTCTTCACGGTTACTTTTCTTCCACACACCCTCACACACAATGACCGACCGAGCCGCGGTGGTGTAGTGGTTAGACAACTCGCCTCCCACTTAGGCAAACCGGGTTCGATTTCCGGCGGGGTCGATCCCTGTTTTCGCATGTGGGAATCGTGCCAAACGAGCTAGTCGGCGGTTTTTTTTCCTTCGGGGATCTCCAGTTTCCCCCGCACTTTCATTCCGCCAGGACTCGTAGCCAACCATAGTTGAGCGTTGGAGGCATGAAGAGATGACCGCACGAGATTTCCCCCCACGTCCGGGATTCCCCAGCCTCCGAGTGAAAGGCGGGACGTTGTCTTGGCTCGAGCCAAGAGAGAGAGAGAGAGAGAGAGAGAGTGAGAGAGGGAGGCAGGGGCTGGGGGGAATACGCACATTGTGTTCCTTATCGCGCCATGGAAAAAGCTGTTGTAATGGATCGCATACTCCTGTCGCTCTAATAGCGACCTTGCTCCGCCACTGCCAATGTCAAAGCACGTTCTAGACCTTCCAGCGCATAAAAGCGGCGAAATGCGAGTCACGCCAACCTAGAGCGATAAGGTCGGCACTTGACACGCCCATCAGGTAATCCATCGCCTCTAAGCGCTAAGTCACTAAACCGGCGTGCGAGTTTTGTTTTACCGCCGTGCAGCGTGTAACTATGAGATGAGTTGTGGCCCACAGTAGAATGATTGTGATGAGTCTGGGGCATAGGCGTCTGGCGTAGGAGCTAGGTGCCGGTCTGCCGACATCTTTCATCATTCATCCACGTGACCTTGACCTTTGACCTTTAAACAAAAAAAAATAATTTTATATTACAAATATTTTAAAAAAGATTTAATTACTTAAAAAAAAAGTATTTTAGAATTTTGTTGAAAAAAATTAAATTTCCATAGGTTTCCCACACCTCCTCCACCAATTCTCATTCCGCCATCTTGGTAGGTGCAGTCCACCATCTTGGTAGGCGTCACAGCCACCGTCCACCATCTTGATTGGTGCAGTACGCCATCTTGGTAGGTGCAACCGTCCGCCTTCTTGGTCACTGCAGTCCGTCATCTTGGACGGTGAAGTCCTCCATCTTGTTTCCGACCGCCATCTTGGTAGGTGCAGTCTACCATCATGGTAATAGGAGTCCGCCATATTGACTGGTGCAGTCCACCATATTAGTAGGCGTCACAGCCACCGTCCCCAACCTTGGTTTTTTGTTTTTAATTTGTTTATACATTACTAGAGTTTGTCTCTCATCTTCGTTAAACCGCCATCTTGATTTTTTCGTTTGTCATTTGTTTTTACATTACTGGAGTTTGTATCTCACCTTCGTTCGACCGCCATATTGGTTTTTTTCGTATGTAATTTGTTTTACATTGCTGGTGCTGTCCCCAGCACTGGGCACAGCAGACGACTGACCCCTTCCATCCCCCCTAATGTTTCTCATTGGCTAATTACTCACATTCGCTACACCCCCACCCCTGATTCTCATTGACTAATTGCCCACCCCCTTTCAATATATTTAATTGCTCCGCCAATGTTTCTCATTGGCTAATTGCTCGTGTGTTTTCGGAAACCTTCGTTCCGCCAATTAGACGGTTCCCCTCCACCCCCTTTCAATATATTTAATAGCTCTGCCAATGTTTCTCATTGGCTAATTGCTCGTGCATTTTCGGAAACTTTCGTTCCTAATAATAAGCGGCCTACTTTAATCGCAAGGGTGGGTTATTCCCCTGAAAAACTCTTTATAATACGCACTCCGATCCCCCTCGGTAAAACAGTCGTTTTTATCGCTCTTAGAAATGTACGCGTGTTGTCCGAGTGGCCATAAAAGCTTTTCGGCTATTTTGGCATTTGGAAAGGTGCGCTCGCTTAGTGCCTTCGACAAACATGATAAATTACTGCACCTACTGAAATAATTTCTCCTGGTCTACGCACCTTACGAAATTTCCACCGTATTCAAGTATTCGCCGGACTACCTACAGCAGGACGAATACATACGGGACTGCCTCATGTGCAAGGAGTGTTTCGAGGGCTGCACCACCTCGGTTCCCAACACGCCGCATCGCAGGGGTTTGTGCAACGCCCGCCGAGCAGCCCTCGCGATGTCTGCGCCCATAGAAGACGACTTCCCAATTGAAGACGACGTCCCTGTTGAAGATACCCTCCCCGTTAAAGATGCCCTCACCGTAGAAGACGACGTCCCTGTGCAAGCTATCTACTCGCAAGCTGTACCCATGGAAGATGCTCCCCTTCATGAAATTTTGCTGGCAAGCAATACTCGACGAGGAAAACAATCAATAACACAGATGCCTGATGCGTATGGACGTCGATAAAGTTTTAAATGACTTAAATAACATTTTTGAAACTCGGTGTGTGCATGGGAACTTAAAATTTGTTATAACAAAAGACATATAGTGAAAAAAAAATGTTTTGCAACATCCAAGGTTTTCGCTCGTTGGACTCGTACACCATCAAGTTCTCGTACAGTGACGAAGACGATAAAACCAAAGTTTTTACTTTTTTACAATCGTGTGTGTCCATGGCAGCACCGCGACCGTGCCACGCAACGGGCGTATCTCCTATATACGTACGAAACGCACAGACTAAGGTGGGACGAGGGAAATATTCCACATGAGGACATTCTGGCTGTGTTGGACTCTGCCATAATTCCCTATTACCCTGTGTTAAGAAGACGCCAAAAGTCGGCGATTCGTAGTGCGTGCCCCATCGTAACGAACTTTGTAGACCTTCACATGCATAGCCGCTGCCCGCCGTTTCGACAGCTCGCCAAGACATGTAGTTATGTTAACTTGTGGTACATTAAAAAAAGATTATGAGGAATCTATGGTACATAAATGACTATTACGCGTGTAATGCCCTACAAGACCCAGAAAAGAAACACATGTAAAAAAAAGTATTCCTTGTATTTTGCAGAATAATAATAATATTGTGATGTGTGTGCATAAATAAATGTGTAAAAGAAAATATATAATTTTATATTTTATCTCGAGTTATGTCCTGCTGATGAAAGTTAAAAAAATACTGCTAGTAAAGAAAATATATTTAGTATATCAGTTTTTTTATAAGTAAAATAACAAAATATTCAATGATACTCTAGCCATCATTAAAATAACGCATTATATATTTAATGTATATAAATGTAATTATTTATTTAAATAAATAAGGGATTAGATGCAAATAAAGGTGGCCTCGAAAATAATCTCTATATGTGCTGTGTAGCGGCTGCAGAGATGGCTGGAGTTATGGTTGGCACCGCATGCAGTATTCACGTGTTGGCAGCCATGAGTTGGACTGTCCCCTTCCTGCTGCTGAACATGCAGTGGCTGGTAGGGCCGCCTGGGAACGAAGGCACGCAGCTCGCTCGCCTACATCCGTGGCTTCACGCTAGCCAACAAGGCTTGGAATATTTCGCAAGTGAAATATAAATACCACAATAAATATTTAATATTCCAACAGAGAGCACCTGCGTGTTCATTTTTCATGTAAAACTTTAGTAAGTTGCAAAAATAATTCACGAATACGTATTTATTTTATCATACAAACTTTAATATGCTGGAAAAAACTTTTGTCCTTAGCCTATTGGAGGATACACACAAGGGCACACTGACAGCAGGGTCCAGGTCCAACACTTGAGAAAAATACTGATGAAAAAAATATACACGTTACCATACTGATTGGTAAAAAAAGATGAACATTCCTTAAAAAAATATAACTTCCGTCACATACATTCCAAACACCTTTAAAACTAAATTGAAGTAAGCGCACTGGGAAAATATGATGTATAGATGTGTCTGCACCGTTCATTCATAATCAGATTCATGTTAGTTAACAATGAGATGTGCTTGCCAATTTTGTTTATGCAATTTCATATTCGCAATCACACATACACGTGGGTTCTGCGTCAATGTTGAACCTCCGACCAGGATTTAAAGTCAATTTCTGGAGGGTTCCAATGCTTGTTCCCTGTCGGAATTGCAAGGGGCAACGGCATTGGGAGAGGTAACGGGAGAACCTCGAGAAAACCCTCACTGAAGCAGTATCCACCACTCTTACCGCATGGGAATTCTTACCCGAAAATCCCCCGATTGAGATAGAATCACAGAACCCCAGACGTGGGGGCTTTGCCGTCTGTGGGTCCAGGGCCTATATAACAATTCAAATTACCCTCCAATTTGTAAAAGGTGCCGGCAGTAAGATAATAACTGAATATTTTTAGTAACTGAATGCATAGAAGATTATCTACTTCCTTTAAATTTTCAGAATGGCGCAATAGGCGATAACTAGCCTAAATTCATGCAAGATATCCAACAATAAAATAAATGAAAATGTTTATTTATTGACAAATAAAACAATTTTCAGATCAAAACGATACAGTTATTAAGAAATAAACCAGACCTCATGCTCCATGGGCTGTGGAGTTTGTGTGTATCTATATTCACATATAGACTATGTACGACGAAAACGTCTATGGTAATATGTATTCATTAAAGGAATTCTGCGAGTCCTTGGCACAAACAACACACAAACGAAAGAGCCAAAAACAACACAAACAAGAGGTACAACAAATAAACAACTTATAGACCAACAAGACTCTGCAAACAGACAACAAATATAAGAAGCAAATAACTGATACATTTAAACACATTGTGCTGTCGTACATGTGCACAAAAAAGGAAAATATATTAATTCATTCGTGTATCATAAACAACATATGATACCAGTAGAAAATTTTACCAAGAAAAAATAAGATCCGAACTTCTGGCTGCACGTTACTATAAATCTTTTCTGAAATTTATTGTTTTATTTTCAATGTTTAACAACATTGAATGATAGTTGTCAACATATAATTCTTGAGAATATGCACGTACGAATAACTGACAACACAAAAGTAATACAACATTAAAATTCATAAGGTAAATAACAAATAAGTTCTTGAAAAATTGTAAATTAGAATAGAAAACGCAATAATTTAACGACTTGCAAATACTTAATGATTTTAAATTAAACTGCAGTTAAAACACCATCAAAGGCAAATTGCCTGCTTGCAGCTTAAAATTAGGCCAACCAAAAAGAATAATACACCACGTAATTACTTAATTTAATACCACGAACTACACGAAAGAAAAGTAATTTTAAATGCGTTTCATCTGAGCGTTATATTTGTGATAAATGCAAAATAAATATGTTTTGATTAAAATATCAAAACTTCGAATGTCACAGTAAATATTGCACTCGTGATGTTCTCATGTTAAAAATAAATTTTATAAAATAACAAAATCGATTTAGATGACCGACTTAGCGATATGCAGACATCATCCAGGTTTTATTACAGTCCACAGAAACAGGCAAATGTAGCTCTTGAAAATAAGATATAGATTATTCACTGCCAACCTCGAGCGTAAAAGAAATGTAAAATTTTCATGAAGATGCTGCGCCAGCGAGAAAATATCTGAAAGATAACGGAGGATAAGACTTAGGCCGGCACATGCACCCTCACTGAAAGAAATTGTAAACACGAAATAAAGTAGTAAATCATGAAAAATTTGTGCACGAGCATAAACGAATAATAAAACAGAAGCGATACTCACCACTTAGAGGAAAATACGAAAAATAGAAACCAAGAACTACATGCTGGTAAAACTTGCCAAAACTACCAACCAGAGCACATTCCACAGAAAATAAATATGAAAAAAGCCACTAAACATTAAACAACTGCAAGAGCATGGAAACTGAACCATTGGAAAAAATCTTAAGTTCAGAAGAACATACACTTGGGGGCGCTATGGCCACATGCAATCTTGACTCCCCAGCCGATCAGCAAGTGCTTGAACAAACCTATGCGGAAACACAGAAATGCTAAACAGAAGACGAACGAAATTACGAAAAAGCTGCCGACAGGCGTTGCGGGCAGTCCACTATAGACGACTCACGTCCAGAAACACATGGGCGGGGTAAGCATAACATTTTTTGCAAGAATTATGCAGGGTAGCGTAAGACTACACTTGAAAACTGCGGAGGACCACAGCTTCCTTAACGCGCGGNGTGCACCATGGTTAAGGAGGCAACAACCGAAGGAATTCGATACTTTGCAGCTAACATCCTGAGTACAGAAAAACAAACTGCGCAAAACTCGGCTCAGCTGGCAAGTAACGTTACTCCAAACGTAACTCGCGAACAGAAGTATGAATTAATAGAAACCGAATCAACAAGCCGGATATTAAAACCGTGAAGTTGTGACAAATAGAAACTAAATAAAAAATTAATCTATAAATTACTTGTTATACAAGCACTTATAAACAATTAAATCCAAATATAGAAAACCTTTACTTTAATATAAGTTGTGTCGTAAATAACAGAAAAACATAACATAAATAATAATTAAATACTTTTTAGATTGCTTAAATGAAGAATAAAGGTAATATTAACAGCACTGGTTAAAGTATTAAAAAACAATATACTCAATCGTGTTCACCGACTTAAATGAGCAAAAATTAGGTTTCGTTAATATTTGCATACTGTGTGTTTTCGAACAACACCGACCAATCCCGGCAGGAATATAAGGCTAAAATGTGTATACACTTTTCCCCATAAATTATTTTTAAGGGAGATGTGCGCCCCCGCAAAATCCTAATTTAAATTGCCTTCTTGACGTTTGTGTGTTGCCTACTCTCAAAACATTCTGTTTTGAGACGTATGTATTTCTCGACAACTGTTAACCTGAGAGTGTTCTAACAAGACGGCCTTTTTTTTATTGATTTACAGGTGCTGATTCATTAGATGTCTTAAAATAAATCGCGTACATTCTAGGGTTTCAAAGTTTTTTTTATAAAGACGCCAACCTCCATTTTTACCATGAAAGCGATAATATTGCCAACCGTGTTTTCAGAGGTGTGAGATCTCCGTTCTACAAAACACCATTAACTGATTTGTTGCTTAATCGAAAGTATTTTATAATATTTTGAACTAAAAGCACTTTAAAATTCGATGGTGGGGGTGCATAACTCCCTTAATAATCACTTTAAGGAGGGAATGATACATATGATTTCGTCTTATTTTTGCGTAAAGAATAACCTGCCGGAGTTTTTCGGTGGTGTTAATAACCACCCGATACAGTGTTATACACTGGAGAGCCAAAAAAAACTGGTATAGGCGTGCGTATGCAAATAACAGAAGTATGGAACCAATCACAGTAATGCGATGCGGTCGACAGCGCCTATATAAGACAAANCAGAAGTATGGAACCAATCACAGTAATGCGATGCGGTCGACAGCGCCTATATAAGACAAAAAGCGTCTGGAAAAGTTGCTAGATCGGTTACTGCTGCTACAATGGCAGGTTATCAAGATTTAAGTGAGTTTGAACGCGGTGTTATAGTCGGCGCACGAGAGATGGGACATAGCATCTCCGAGGTAGCGAAACAATTTGGATTTTCCCGTACGACCATTTCACGAGTGTACTGAATATCGGGAATCCGGTACAACATCACATCTTCGAAATCGCTGCGGCCGGAAAAAGATCGTGAACGAACGGGACAAACGACGACTGACGAGAATCATTAAATGTGACAGACATGCAACCCTTTCTCAAATTGGCGCAGATTTCAATGCTGGGGCATCACCAAGTGCCAACGTGCGAACTATTCAACGGACCATCATTGATATGGGCTTTCGGAGCCGAAGGCCCACTCGTGAATCGTTGTTGACTGCACGACACAAAGCTTTACGCCTCGCCTGTGCCCGCCAACACCACCATTGGACTGTTGATGACTGGAAACACGTTGCCTGGTCTGACGAGTCTCGTTTCCAGTTGTATCGGGTGGATGGACATCCACGGGTATGGAGACATCCTCATGAATTCATGGACCCTTCATGTCAACAGGGGACTGTTCAAGCTGGTGGAGGCTCTGTCATGGTATGGGGCTTGTGTGAAGTTGGCGTGAAATGGGACCCCTGATACGTCTAGACTCTGACATGTGACAGATACGTAAACATCGTGTCCGATCACCTGCACCCATCCATGTCCATTGTGCATTCCGACGGACGTGGATACTTCCGGCAGGACAATGCGACACCCCACACGTCGAGAGTTGCTACCGAGTGGCTCCAGAAACACTCGTCTGACTTTAGACACTTCCATTGGCCACCTAAATCACCAGACATGAACATTATTGAGCATGTCTGGGATGCCTTGCAATGTGCTGTTCAGAAGAGATCTCCACCGCCTCGCACTCCTATGGATTTGTGGACTGCCCTGTAGGATTCATGGTGTGAATTGCCTCCTGCATACCTTGAGACATTAGTCGAGTCCATGCCACGTCGTCTTGTGGCACTTCTGCATGCTCGCGGGGGCCCTACACGATATTAGTCAGGTGTACCAGTTTTTTTGGCTCTTCAGTGTGTTCAGAATTGTCGATATATCCACGAGTGGGTGGATGTCAATCCTCACACCCCATTCATCCTTGGGGATCAATAGTGATTCAGTGTCAACGTCTGGGCGGGCATAATACATACCATGTTGGTTGACCCCTCCTTTTTACCACATCGTCTCACCGGCACTGTGTACACTGCATTTCTGCGGTGAACTCTGCCGACATTACTCGAAGAGTTCCCGTTACTAACACGAGCGGCCATGTGGATCCAGCACGACGGCGCCCCAGCTTACAGTTCGCGACGTGCGCGCGATCACCTGCATCTCATGCCCTGAACGATGGATAGGCCGTGGGGGTCCTGTTCCCTGGCCTTCGCATTCCCCTGATATTAATCCTTCGGCTATTTATTCTGGGGTTACATGCGCAGCCTGGTGTATGAAACCGCGGTGGAATCCGAAGAGGACCTCGTCGCCCGCATCGATGCAGCTGCCGGGATTATTCGGGACAATGAGGATGTTTTCACACGTGTCCGACAATCGTTGGTGCGGCTATGTGAACTGTGTACCGATCATGGAGGCCGTACCATCGAGTCTTTCCTATAAAAGTGTTTGTGATACATGTTTATACAATAAAACGTTTGCAATGCCACAGCTTTTCTTATTAAAAGCAATGTGTTTCCTGATACCACTTATATTAGGGAGCTGACGAGAAGGCAAGGCTGCGTGGCGGGATGGTGGTCGGAGCCGCAAACCTTCCCTTGCCATCCCCCGTCGTTTATAGCCCATTATCACAGTAACGGGTCACCCTCGCTACTAGTCATCCCAAAAGAAACAGCTATCTGGAAGTTAGTCACGAGTTAGTGTTGGTTGCGTGTGTATCAGGACGGTATATTATGGTGCAGTCTAGGAAGAAAGAGAAAACTATACATAGCGAAGCGAGGGAGGTGATCAGACATGTGATAAATAAATGTGACGAAGAAGCTACTGAAGGTCTCAGTCCAATCTACGTGCATCATAATACATTGATATTTCTATGAGAAGTGATTCCAGAGTTCGCAAAGAAGGCGCCGATGCTTGCAACGGTTCGCTGTCAACACCAGGCAAACACCGAAAGCGTCCACATGAAAGAAATGTGCACTGTGACTAATTTGATAGGAGAGTAATCAGATACTTAATTCATGATTTTTACTAAGCACAGAAACAAGTACCAATATGTTCTAAGCTTCTTGTTGCTTTGCGAGAAAAAATTTATTTTCCATGGGATGTTCATACACTCAGGCGGAAATCTGAAATAAATGGGGTTTAAATGCAAACGGTGTAACAGTTCTCGGAAAATATTAGTGGAAAGATCGCACATTGTCCACTGGTGTTGTAAATACTTAAAATCAATTCTCCACTACAGAATGGAGGGGCACCCCATAATTTACATTGGCAAAATCTGGGTTGATAGAAACATCACCTTTAACTAATGTTGGCAAAGTGATACTGAACGTGGTCTGTTAACCAACAGCAGTTCTTCGAAATGTTTAATTGTTGTTCATGCAGGTGCTAAAACTGAATTAATTGAAAATGCACTGATCATTTTTACAGCAGGCAGAACTACGGGGGACTACCATGGGCAGATTAATTATGTGAACTTTGAAAAGAGGATGCATAATCATTTATTGCCAAACCTACCGGAAAAGCCTGTTGTAATTATGGACAATGCGCCTTACCACTCAGTGCAAGAAAATAAACCCCCATCGAAGTATGCAGTGAAAAAGGAAATGGAGTCATGGTTGACCAATAAAAACATTACCTTTTCTCATGAAATGCGAAAAACGGACCCTTTTGACTTAATTGCCCAGAACAGGAAGCCTGAAAAAGTATTTCGCAATGACTAACTTTTAAAACTGCACGGACACGATGTTTTTTAGATTTCCTCCTTATATGTGCGAACTTAATCACATCGAAATAGCGTAGTCTAAAACAAAGAGACTAGTGCGGGAAAAGATCATTACTGCTAGCTTGTCGTTAACAAAGCTAATGGAAATCATGACTGTAGCAATATCTTCCATCGCTGAAGAAAACTGGCAAGGATACTGTTCGCATGTCCAAAATATAGAAGCAAACTACTGGCAAAAGGACTGTCGTGTGGAAGAGGCAATAGGCAGTTTTGTGATATGCCTAGGTCGTGATTCCACTGGTTCGAGTGATTCATCTGACGACGAATTTTCCTCTTCTGAATCGGAACTGGCGCTGCCACTTCCCGAAAGTGAATAAATTATCACCGAACAACATCCACTGTTTGAGATAAGCTGTAATAGTATCTCCTTTCGGAGTATTTTAAAGTTATGCATTCCTGATATTAACTGTTTTCGCCCTAAATTTGTGCCATAAAAATTGTTTGCAGGTCACTGTGGTTGTTTCGCAGGTATTCAAGTAAAACAATTTAAGTTAAAACCGTTTGAAAATGTGGTTTTTGGCCATGCTGAAAGTCTTCAAATTAGTGTTGGCAATGTGAAGGATGTTTTGAAAATTGTATCTATTGTGAAATGTGATTAATTTTCGTACGGGAACAGATTGCGAATACGTCCAATAAACAGTTTGCTTCAAAAATTTGTACTTCAAACACAATGCAAAACATTTCGCGCACCAGGTAGATGGGCACCTAAAATGGCGAATTTAAAGGTTAGTGTTAAAAAAATTAATAGAGCGTATGCCATAATATTATAGAGTATGTTTGTATGCGTGTCGTATGAAAGGAAAATCTCCCTGCGAACTGATAGTTTTAGTACTGGTAGTACGGGCTAGAGGCGACGGTGGCAACATTGCAGCCCGCCGGACCCGCCCACCCTGTCCGAATTCCAGAGCCTCGCCTTCTCGTGAGCACTGGACTTTACTTGTGATGCGTTGTAACGGCATTGCTCTACGCTGCTGCACCAAATGTTTCAACGTTCAAAAGCCCGCACAATACATAGCAACAGCGATACAGTTACAGGTGCGTAGTCAATACCAACATCTTTACGTCCTGCATGGAATTACACGCCGACTGTCACCTAAAACAAACAGTTGTGTATGTTTATTAATGTATGGTACGCTGTTGTTTACGGCTGTGCAGTAGCCATACACGCATGTAGGTAGTATTGCCTGCTTATTAGGCGCTGTATTGCTGCAGCGGAATCTAGTGGAATCTTCGTGTGCGTTTCAAACGAAAACGGTGGGTCCTAGGCAGTTGTAATGAAGGGACGATTTTTGTTTCGTAGGTCATACTGCTTCATAAACCAGAATAAATCGTTCGTAATTCCCGACGGTAACGATGTTGCCGGCCATAAGAGGATGGCCACCCCTGTTAATATCATAACGGGGTGTATTATAATTGTGAGTTTGTTCTTAGGTTGAAGATCCCGATAACATAAAACGATGTGCCGCGAACTATACTTTCAGCTCGCCTGGTTTCTGATATTTCGCAAAATTACATTCCGAAATCTCAATTTTCGGGGACTTATTTTGCCCTTAATATTTAGTTTAGGTACAAAGTGTCCTATTTATGTGACACTTGATTTTGCAAAAAGAATCACCTCACGAAGTTTGTCGGTCGAATTCAGCTTCATCATATATATGTATGTATGTATGTGTGTGAATATGATGTGTTTTGTATAAATAAACCATCAACATATTTATGGCATACAATGCATTTTTCCTTCGAAAACGAATACTTTATTTAGTGCAAAGAAGTGATGGATCTCTCGCGAACAAAGAATAGTAAAATATGATATATCAAATTTGTCATTTCAACATACTCGAAAGATTTTAACCCACTAGAAGAAAACTGTGAAAAGAATGAACACGTGTCATTCGCAGTCGCAGTGCATATCGTCAGCTGGCCGGCCATGCTTGTGTGCAAATATGTGAAGGTACTGAATAGAGAACATAACATGTACCAATACAATTGAAGTCTATAATTTTTATAGAGAAAGTAATACAGTTGTAAGATAAAAATAAGTTAAACAGGCACTCAGACAATGAAAATGACGACATGACGGCAGAACATGAAATATAGTTGAAAAGATCGCGTGATACGGGCATTGAAAAAGTCAAGGACGACAGTTTAACGAACCAGGACCTTAGGTTTTTTAGTTGAGCCACAGATATGATGAAATTATAATTTACAGCGGTAACAATGTGAACATGATGGAAAATCCGGACGGAAAATAATTACAACAAAACATATCATCATCGCTAAATATGAAATATACTCTATATAGAACGAAGCAATTGAAAAATTATCTTTTTTCTTTTTACGTTTGTTCTCTGGCCTGACGCAAAATAGCTCTCTGTAATTGCTCCTTCTGCTCGTGAAGTTATTGTGTGGGCGAACAGGAACTGCCGCAAGTCATTTCCCTGCCTCGTTTGAACTCCGTATCCTGGAGGAGACCTTGAAGGTACCTCAAACATTGAAGGGTCTACGCTGTGAGCAGCGACACAGCCCCGGCACTGTCATTGACGTACATTAGAGATGAGGGTAGCAACTCGACCGTACCACGATTAAAACTGAGCGTGATGGTCTCAGTGGCGAAGTGGGATGGCACTCAATGCGCACAACTGAATCAGCCTTGGGGTTTGTGCATGGTCTCAGTCGCCGTGTTAGCTGGGGATTAGATTACTTGTCTGTCCATTCTGATTTAGATTTTCAGTGGTTTCCCGAAATTAATCCAGGAGAATGCTGGAATGGTTCCTTATTACATGCCATGGTCGATATCTTCCTCGTCCCCGCTTCTCTGAGCAACGACAGACTAGTTTTAGGGTCATCAATCTGGACGTTACCATTTTGGCAAGAAGCCGAGGAAAACAAATACACACCAAAATTTCTGAGTAAACTTCATAAACTGAAATTAAAGTTTTTAAACTACACAGCGCAAAAAATTTGCCATGTATCATGCTGAAAATGTAGATGCATCGCTACTGTAAAATTTGGAAACTTCACTACGCATTTTATTTTTTTCTAAGAAAATGCAGTAAAGCTTCCATATATGTGTGCCTATGGGGAAAAATACTATACGTGTATCCTCAATACGCGTATATACCGATGTGGTAAATTTATTAACAACTTCTTAAGAGTGTGCTATTCATTCGCTGCCTAACATTTTGCTAACATGTCGGTACATGTTGCGTTTTAAGCATATGCGCTTAAGGACCGGAATTTCGTTTGTGAAATGTTGCATTGGAAAGGGCTTCATTAGCCATGAACCAACTGCCTACGTGGCTTTAGTCTCAGTGTGACACTGCACGTAGCGCGCGTGGTCATGTCGTCGCCTCTTGTCGCTCGTAGAAACACGCCCCGTCGGCGCAGGTCCCTCGGTGACGCCGGTAATGCCATTGCAATTACACCCAGACGATCAAGCGACTCGTGTCCGCACGGACGTTAACGAGACGTCGGAGTTCAATTGGCGTTGATTACGTGACGAATGCGAAATGGTTAAACGCACCGGAGTGCGGACGCCAGTGTACATAGCTATTAATACCAAGTAACCTAGAAGGGGGAATTATATTGTATAACTTATAATAACTCGCGGAAGCATGGACGCTTGAAATTACCCGGGAAAACCGGGTATAACGCATATAATAAGTATTAAATAATCTCAGTTACACACCGATCTGGAAAGCTTCTAATTAGGAATCATGAGCATGGTTTTCTGGACTACAAGGCCGACTAAATATATAATGAAATAATTAACTCTTAACGAGGAAAAAAGGTCTCATACGCCGAACCGAGATTGGCGAGCGTATTTCGACGGGAACTATCGAGGTCATCTTGTACGAAATTAATTGTACGTCCGCGTAAGAATATTTTCAAGCACTACTTTTTAAGTGGGTCATAATTAGAACTATATTTGCATGCGATTTCCTTGAACATCACCTGCCCTGTCTCAGTTTAAGTAACTTCTGGCAGTCTTACGGTAAACATCGAAGTTTGGATGTTTCATATACACTATAATTTGGCAAAATGTTTTTTTTTTTTTGTTTTTAACCAGATATAAATTACAGACACTGCAAGTAAGTATGGACAAAATAAAACGGTACTTTTTACGATTACCTACTGCTTAAGGCGGTCGTCTACCTGAAGCTAGTGACGCGTTTCAGGCTCAGAAGCGTGGAAGCGTTAAGGCCTTTACTGGCACACTTTGCGCCATCGTCGCAACGCGAAAGGCTTTGAATTGTCGTACAGTGTTCTCGTCGTATTGCGTGAATATATGGGACTTTAAGCGCCGACCGTACGATTTTATTGGTGGAAAGATCCTTAGCAAAGTTCACTTTAAGCTCCTACCGCAGTTTCACCGATGATGGGGTAGTATGTTTTAAGTTATAGCAGTTTCAATTAAAGTAGTTTTTAACGACGTTGGAAGGCTCCAGAGTGATATTTGTGGATTACTTTATATCTTTAAAATACCATTCAGTCCTCGTGTTATAAATTGTTCATGGTAAACTATTAGCTCGTTTTAAAATTTATATGCATTGGAAAAATAGAAAAAAAAAAAAATCATTTCAGTATTTACAAAAATGTACCCATTTCTTTGAATTAAACGTTAAAACATGGAACTACTTTCTCTTCGTCGCTACCAACTTGACTGGGCGCAAGCAATTCAGTCTGTCCGTTCAAATATATGTAGGTAGGGACAGTGACATTTTGAAAGTGCTCAGTTAACCGCGAACAGTCTATATGTATGTTTTCTTTTCGTATTTTCGTAGGTTAAGATATTGGGGATGAGTTCAATAGTTTCGTAAAAAAATATATTTCAAAGACGCAATTTAAACGCCAGGTAAGAAACCGTCTTAAGGAGGAAAGATAGAAATCGCCTTGGCGTTGCCTGTTTTCTAGCCATAAGATGTATTCAGAATTTGTTATTGAAATTAGTTTTTGACAAAGAATAAAGTATCACTCAAATGATTGAACTGATGTAGTATAAATTGAGTACTTTTATTTGTTCGCGTGTGGAATAAATGGGGATTGATTATTAATTACTTTCTGAGATTAACTACAGAAGCGATAGTAATGCAAGAAGACAAACGATAGTTTTCCCTTAAATAATGTTCTATGTCCTAACAAAGTCACATTTTCAAAAGAGCAGATTAGTGTAAAAGTCAAATGTAATCAAACACGTTCGTAACTTGATCATGTGACTCTGACAGCTGTACTGGCCATGGTAAGGTTTATTCAACTCAAGTTGGGAAACTCAGTGCTAATATATTGGCAAATGAAATTTTTCGCCGCCAAGTAGCAATGGTGACGTACATATATGTACCGAATTTTCTCCGCTTTGTATGTAAACAAAGGATATAACTGCAATTTTCATGAAGTAAATATAATTTTGTAGAATCTTCTAATTAATACTCAGTTGGACCCTGCATAAAGAATAGACTTGATTGTTTGTACTAGAGTGGAAATTTGACGGTATATGTCCAGACGTTGTTTAATATTCTGGCGTTAAACCGTATTTAGTAAAAAGATGGGTTACACAAATATTTTATTGAAATGTTACAACAGAATATAAAATTTCCTTTTGATGACAACTATCTTTATTTCACCCTTTAATTCCGTAACTTTTTTTTAAAAAACTAACATAAGCGTGTTCACGAAAGCTATATGCTGAACACAATCATATTTTTGCTGTTAACTTTACTAAACGACATTGGTGGGCGTGCTTAATATTTACAAAATAAATCTAATACGTAAAATTATGACACGGGGGAGTATATATCACAATTATTAAAATGAAAAAAAAAAAAAAATAAAAAAAAAATAAACGTTTACACATAAATAAACAGGGTTTCTACATTTACCGCCAGCTTAAAAGCGAACTCTTTGGAACACCAGCTCACATTGCAGCGTAAATTTTCTTTATGGGAAACCCTCCCATAAAGAATCTCGTTTACTTCCCAAAATGAGTATATTATACCTTAGCCACGGGCGATTCAATGCTGTGGACATGAACAGAAGACGAAAATCGCTTTACCTCATCTTTATTTTACAGCCATAAGCGCAAGAAAGCGATTGTGTGGGCATTGTACGTTAAAATGGCACAACAAACTAGGTCCAAAACACTCAGAGAGTTCGTGTAATTGCTTCGCCCATCTTATATAGTCCATTCACGGTTAATTACAACTTCTCTGAAGCTTTGCTAAAGTTCTACTTCCAGGATATTTCTCCGCCTCATACAAACAAAGCTTAACTGTCTCTTGAAAATTACGCCAAATGGACAACGCACCGAATTCGTGCGTACTCAGTGTAATCATATTTTGCAAAATAACTATTTATCACTAGGTATTACCAACACATATTTTTCTCTCTGTTTTTATTTATGTTAATTATAGATGAAATATTATAATTTATGGTCAAAATATAATTAAAAGTTCTTTTTAACCAAAAAAAGGTACTTTAATTTAAGACAAGTTTAAACCACTGTGATACATGACACATTTAGGAAACAATCAAACACGTCAATCATGGAGTGATTTTTGGGAAGGTTTGATTAAAAAAAAATGTGAAGAAACCGCGAAAAGACTACAGTGCCCTTGTTTTCATATTGCAGGGTTTTAGCGACGACGGCCCTTTACACGAGCGGTTTTTATTGTGCCATTCTCAATCACTGGAACACGCCTCAAAGTGCTACTCGTGGTTCACACCAGTGGCGTGTGGTGAAATGTTGCAATATAAGCTGACGTTAGCTCTGTGCTGTACCCAGTCGCTTGCCAGTTTACACTTCCACCACTAAAAACGTAACTCGGCAGGTGAAGCCACAGGACACGTGTAATGCGTCTCTTTGCCGCTCGCCATGTGAGTGGTCGGAATGCATTCAGGGTCCCTGGGCTGCACTGCACGGTGGTTGCTGGCTCCTGCTGCGTGCACCGGGAATGTACAGCAGTGAGCAAGCACCTTGCAACGGTCCGCCACACTCCACCGGCTCACACCAAGGAGAGGTGGACAATATGCGACGAAACCCGCGCGTTACAAGCACCCGTGTAA
>NQII01002010.1:230420-244518 GCA_002778355.1 Clitarchus hookeri | reverse complement strand
ATGAGCGGGACTGCGAGGCGTGTTCGTCGGCGCGTGGCAGACGGCAGCCTGTTGCCGTGATTTATTTGCGCCGGCAAAATTTGAAATTATAATGTGCGCGCGCAGGCTGCGCGGGCAAAGAAGCCATTAGCCGCACAGGTGACGGTTCAGCCTGATTAATAATTCACCACTCAGCTTATCTGCACGGACATCGCCGGCAAACAACGTTGTTCATTTACTCGTTGTTTTTTTTTAAATGCTATATCGCTACAGTTTGTGATATGCTGGACCGTAATCGCACCGTTCGTGTTCTTTACAGTCCACACTTTCCTTTACCAAACGTCAACAGTTTGCACCTACAACTTACTTCTTCAAAGTGGTAACTTCATTTCTAGGTGTACGTACATTTCAATGAATGACACATATGATGAAAAACTAGTAAAATACAAAGAAAGTTAATACCAGCCACAGAGTTCATATTTTCAAGAAATATTATTATATGGTATAACCAGAGCTTATATATCTATATCAGAGATGTTGTCGTGGGTAGCTAACGGAAGACTTTGTTATGATAACTCTAGGAATGTGTGCTATTAATATCTGCTATGAAAGCTTCCTTTATCCTATTTTACAGTAACTGGAAACAGGTAGATTGGTCTAACAAGCTTTGCGTATTTCAGTATTACGTTAATTCTGGTAGAATGTATCACAAATGTGCTAAAATTAGAGCACAATTTATGTAATAAAACATACTTCAGTGCATTGTGAACTTCACAAATAAAGGCAAACCAGAACAGTTTTGCTCGTTATTACTAAATTATAAAATAAGAAGTGCATCTTCTTAATTACATAGTATTGATAATTTGGTGGTAGGTCCCAGGTTTCAGTACCGACTAGGACCTCCACGAACCCGGGGGCGCTCTTAAACACGACAAATGGTCTAATTTTAGTTCCTTATTAGCAGCACACATGCCATTGTGGTCAGTTTCTCGTATGTTTTGGTGGTTGGCGAAGACTCTCTTCAAAAAAGGCCCATGCATTTTCTATGCAGCTGAGATCAGGCTAACGTGATGGCCTGTCCATTCGGCCAAGTTTACACTCCTCGGGTACTAGGTCACAGTGTGGGCATGACGAGGGCGGGTGTTATTGACTTGTAAGGTGGCACCTGCCCCAGTTAACCATCAGTGATCAGCCGGACGGTGTTCCGGTCAACTAGGGGAAGCCACAGTGCCCTGGACGTGGAGAGGGAGTGCGACGACACACCGTGATTCCAGCCACAAGCATAGCGGAGCCTCTGCGTTGTCGGCGACTCTCAGAGGTGAAGGCTTCATTGAAACGCTCGTAGCTCGCCTACGCACTCCTTCAGTGTTGTCCTTGTAGTGCAGGCAGATGTACACCCCGTACAGTGTTGATGCTGAAGGGGATGTCTTACACGCGACGTGGACGTGATGCAATAATGCCTCCGAGAATGCAGAGGCCTGTTTCATAAAATTACAACTCAACAAGTTAAATGTTACAAGTTACAAGTATAACCTCTGCAAGTCAACTTTTTTAGTGTTTCCGAAGGAAAAACTTTCAGCTTGCAACAATCGCATCTCTTGTAGTCAAGTTTACAAGTCGAATGTGAATATTATTTATTTCAGTTCTTTTTCGATTATAGTTCTGTGCTTTTTGCGCATGTTGGTTCTTCGGTGTAGTTTGATTTTGTTAGGATGATTTTTATATAAGAACATGAGTGGGAAAAGTAAAACAACGAATAAAATTGAATTATGTAATTACAATTTTGACAGTTGTTTTGGCAAGAGTGATTGGTTTGGCGTCCTAAGAAAGGTCCTATTTCCACTAGCAATTCTTCAACTCTTACTGAACTCAATCGTTATATTCATAATAAGACATTAATTATTTCTGTGAAGATTCTTCGTCTTCTCCTAATCTTAAAATCCATGCTATGCTCCCCTTCCGCATCAGTAAATATAAAAATCATTACATGAACCATTATAAATGCAATTGTAAAGAAGAAGTTATCGATACAACTAATTAGCCTACCTTCCTAAACTTGGATGCAAATAATTTTGATTAATTTCTTAAAAGGTTAGATGGTTGGGTCTTGACGTTTCGGTGGTAGCGATATCATTAGATATGCGAGCAAATACAAATCATTTTGAAAACAAGTGCATGGGTGGCTAAAATCATGGAAGTTTATACGGCCTACCGCAGCGCTACTTGTGTACAGAGTTTGGTGGACGTAGGCTGACTGGTTCCCGAGATATGACATAAAAGCTTTAGTTTCTCATTTGGCGCTGTCTTACAAAAGACCTAAAAACAGGCTCTGTATAGGCATATTTGATACTTATAGCACGTACAGTCAGCATAAAAAGTTTAGTTGAAATTTGTAAAAATATTTTGTAGGTATGAAAAACTTATCACAATAATTTATATCGCACCATTTGAAAAAAAATGCCTTACCCACTTAAATTGTGACAAGTTACCTGGTCTACTGTAGTTGTACTTGTGTGGAACATGTGGTGGGAATTAGATCATTAGTTCCCGAGATACGGCATAAATGTTGCATTTTGTCACCTGGCACTGTCTTAAAAAAGGAGCCAAAAGATTATATTTATAGGCAATTTGATGCTTCTAATGGCTACTCTCAGCATAAAAAGTTTAATTGAAATTGGTTAAATAGCTTAATAGATATTATAAACTTATCTAAATGGTTTATATGACAGCCATACTGTAATTAAAGACATGCATACTTAAAACACGGCTTACTGTTACACTACTTCTGTGTAAAGTTCGGTGGGAGTCGGTTGGTTGGTCCCGGATATGAAATAAAAGCTCACTTTTCTCATGAGACGCGCTATCTTCAATACTGGAGAACAAAACGGTTATGTGTTGGCACCTTGTATGTTTGTCATAAATACTGCTACATATTAAAGTCGTCTGAAATTATTTGGGATGTATGGCACACTAGCATAAAATATTAAAATAGCTGTTATTTTGAAATTATTACTTCCTCCTTAAGTCATACAAATTTATATGGTCTACAAAAGTATAAGTTGTTACCTGGTTATCAATTACTTTTTTTCCCAAGACAGCACAAAGAACATTAATTTTTCGTGTGATGCTCTTATCCAAAAAGCCGGACAAATGTGCTCATTTGCTGCTTGCATAGATACTGCCAGCTAACAAAGTTACGTTGAAATTGGTTACATAGTTTCGTAGACACAGCATATTATGTTAACATGTTTATATGACCGCTATTTCGAAAGTAATTTTCTGACCCTCTTAAAACATGTGCGTTTACATAGCCTACTGTAGTACGACTTGTATGCCAAATTTGGTAGGAATCGGTTTACTGTTTCTAGAGAAAGACAACACTTCATTTATTTATGTGGCACTATCTTACAAAATGGGGGACGAAAAAAGCTCCGTAGAGACACATTTGATTGTTGTAAAAGAATCCGCCAGCATGCAAAGTAAAGTTGAAATTGGTTACGTGGTTTCGTAGATAATTTTTGAAAACCAAAATTAAATACTTATATTGCTGCCGTTTTGAAAATAAATGCCTGGCCCTCTGAAAACATTTCAGTTTACATGGTCTACTTTAGTACTTGCTGATTGTTTGCAAAATTTGGAAGGTATTGTAACAACAACTGCTATGTAGGTCGGCTACTACTACACGAGTACGTGTAAGAGTGGAGATAATTAGGCTCATGTAGAGAGACATACTGTATCACAGATGTAAAGAAATTATGTGTATGACNAACAACTGCTATGTAGGTCGGCTACTACTACACGAGTACGTGTAAGAGTGGAGATAATTAGGCTCATGTAGAGAGACGTACTGTATCACAGATGTAAAGAAATTATGTGTATGACAAAAAAAACAATTACAAATAATGCAACAAAAAAAATTCACATGCAAAACCATTAGAAATATTGCTAGGGAAATATACGCTGCTACTTAAAATGATTACTCAGCAGAGACGTGGCCAGAAAAATTGCGGAATTTAATTAGTTTTCTTTCAGTCACATGAAAATGCGACAGGTATAAAGTAATTAATTTTGAGATTATATTTTAGGTGTGACCTCAGCAACATTAGTCTCTCTCGTGACAGGGGTTGTTCCATTTCACTTTAGGCTTGGCCTTAAAAAAATTATAACTTCTCGGAAAATAAATTGATTGTTTTACTTCTTAGCGCCAGACTAGCTCGGTGTTTTAAGTGTAATATTCTGGGTTTCAAGGTGTCCGTGGTTAAAATAATTCGGATTCAGTTCAACTTGATAAAAGTAATAATTTTGGCTCTGCTTCTTAATAAAATAGTTGTCAAACTTGGCTGAATATAATTTAAGAAACGAAGAATTCTTGGCGGTAGTTCCAACTTATTCCCCTGGCAAGAGACGCGGGCGGCGACTGAAACAGGCCTACTTCTTCCTTAAGCTTGCCTCGCGTCTTCGTCTCCTTCGAGACGGCCTGTTCTCAGGTTCGAACTCGGGTCCTGGTAATATGATTTAATTAAAAACCCTGCGTGCCAAATGTAATCTAAAAAAAAAAAAAAAAAACCGCGTGCCAAACCCACGCAGACTAGCGTCCTGACTTCGAACACCAAGATGGCTAAAAATTATTTTCAAACACTTCATTAAATAACGCCGTCTACAACTGACCGATCACGAGAGAGCCAGAGGTAAGAATTACTCAGCACGTCACTTAGTTACCATGGAAACGTATCAATAACTGCTCATATACTAGGGCCTTCTAAACACATTACAAAAATAACAGACTGGAAAGACATATAAATGTGTTTGCAATAAAATTAAAATAAAATTTAAGCGAGTGGTGAAATTACATACCAATTAACATAATTAATGTGCCAATGGAAATAATATCTGTGAAAATCATATTACGTCGTGCAAATACATAAATAAGTAAATAATTAAAGTCTGCATATGGCACAAATTTACGACGTTACAGGATCGGTTAATTGTTTCCCGACATGACAAGACTTTATTTATGCGTCTAGCTAGCACTATCTTACAAAACGGAGAACAAAAAACTTAGGGTAGACACATTTGATGATTGTAATAGATATTTTCAGCATAACATGTTTGGTCAAAATTGGTCAAATGTTATAATTATTATTTGCATATGATCCCAAAATATTTGCATTGTCACCATTTTGAAAATAATTGCCTTAGCTAGTATATGCCATATATAAAAATGGCCTACAATAGTACTACTTACATGCGAAATTGGGTAGGTATCAGTCATGTAGTTACCAAGATATAACATAAAAGCTTTATTTTTCGTGTTGCACTATCTTCGAGAATGGCGCATTAATAGCACTATCGCTTTATTAATTCAGTGCTTTTATCATGCACTGTCAACGTACAAAATTTTGTATAAATCTTTTGAATGGTTCCTGAGATGTATCGTAAACACTTTATTTTTTCAATTGTGCTATTTTTCAAAACGGCGAATCAATTACATTATTGGTTTTTTAATTCAATGTTTACACTGTACACTGCCATCGTACAAAATTTTGTTTAAATCGTTTGAATGGTTTGCGAGATATATTGGAAAATTTTTATTTATTTTTCTTTTTTCTTTTACAAAATAAGGGATTAATAAAATTATCGCTTGCTAAATTCAATGACTATGTTATGCAATGCCAACGTACGAAAGTTGGTTTAAATCTGGAAAATGGTTCCCGAGATATTAAATAGTGACCTAAATTTAAAACATTTCCTGCCATGTTGAAAATAAGTACCCGGAATTATTGAAAACTATAAAAGTCAGATTTCTTACTAGATACTATATGTGTACCTAGTGTGGTGAAATTCGGTTGTTGGGTTTAAAAGTTATAGTGGGAGGGGGTACCTTCCAGACAGACATTCGGGTGACTGCATAAGCCTACCTTTTCTTTGGAACGGAGGCAAAATGTATGGCGATGTTAGATGTAAATAAAATCTCCTCTGTGTTAATAACGGTCAGTCATTCGTCTACTCGAGCTTGTAAATACGATTCCCTAGGTCGGCAGGGTTTTAAAAAATTTCGTCATATTTATAACTGCGTATTCACATTAGTTCTTCTGGGAAACACAATCACTTTTCGACTTGTAACTTGCACAGTTTCCCTTGTAGTAAACAATGTTGACACGTAGCTTTATGAAACAGCAACTGCGAATTTTTATCTTTGCAGTTCACAAGTGAATTCCATTGTAAATGGTAGACTTGTGGTTTTATGAAACAGGCCCAGGCCATCATTATGGAGTCGATTTCGCAGCTTTGGACACAAACACCAGTAGCCTCTCGGAGCTGCCATTAGTGTGTGGTCGCACTGACTGACTTCGTAGTTGAGGAAGGGGTAACCAAAGGTTTAAAGCGGCTGTCGTCTTGTACGGTCGGCCACTTTTTAGAGAGTATTCTAGGATTTTATGTATTAGTTTATTATACGGTATTAGTATATTGGATAATTTGTTTTCCTTTATTTCTATTGCGATGTGAGCTACCAATTACATAGCTATACGGGGCATTTTCTTGCAAACTTAAAGAATAACGTGCGACAAACTGTGACAGTTTGTCTGCAGAGCTCGTTATTTTGTGACAGCTGATGCCATTCAGTGACACAAATTCCCTTTGTGGTCTAGAAAAAATGTTAGCATGCGTCCATGTCTTTTCAAGGAACGTGATTGCCGATGTAGCTTAATGTGATTTTTCTGCGCGAGTGTGTAACGTCATGCAACTATTCGAAAAATATGCGATTCTTTTTTGACCAGTGTGTAACTTGCAAGCTTACCCGAGTGTCGAGAAAAGGATCCTTTGTGTAAAGTATAACTTGACACCGGTTTGCAGGATGAAAGGGAAGATCAAAAGCCAACGCTTCTAGTGTTTCTAAGGCCCGTTCGTTATACAATGACACGAACTCGGATAAGTATCACGGCGAGGAGAAAGATATCTGACTATCTCAGAAAGAGATGGAGTGATGTCTTGTGATAGTTACTGCACAACGGCGTCACGAGCATACAAAGGTGATTACAGAATCATATTATTTCTATTCAGGAAATTAGCGTCTAAAAACGAACGGCATATGGCGGTGGTAGTATTTTTTTCTCGGGCAAAGAGTTGTTTTTAACTGGCAGAAGCTGAAGCAACGCTTTTGCGGCTCGTGTCGTGAAGGAGTTAGGCAGGTTACAGAAAGCATCCATCAGCACTGGTATCCCAGGATTCATCTCAGGTAGTTTAGTTTAAACTGAAAATCCACTTATTCACGTAACGCTATACGTGTACAATCTCACGCTTATTTACGAAAGATAATAACGTATTTTGTTTCAGGCGAAAAATACACATATTTCCCTCCTCTCCTAGGTTAGTTTCCGTGATCCTCTCAGTTTAGGGTACTACGTTGAAACTATACGGACGAAACACCTGATTTTATGATATTCATGGATTATTACTTTTTTTGTGAAAAATTAAATGAGAATGAGGTGCTCTGCGCATGCGAAGCAGCCACTTATTTTTGGACCTCGGCAGTTTTCGGGATGCTTCTTCGGGCGTCCGCAAAACCTCGCAGGCTCCCCGACGTGCACTAGATGAGTGGGGCAGACCGCACCCTACGCGGGCCGGGTGTTGACTGCTGTGTGCGCAGCGGAATGAAACATGTCGAAATTCCTATACCGGGGACAGTGGCTCGTTCGATTGTGTTAACAAGTAGGGAACGGTATGTTTTCGCTTCCTTATAACATCTCAAAGTGGCGTATCAATGCAGTAATACTGTTACAAGACCCCAGAGACGTATCCGAGTTCGTGAGGGGTGGAGGTCTTAATACAAATAAAATAACTAAATTTGATTTCTTTATAATGCTATAAATGTTCACACAACTATTATTTACATCATTTAAATAACCATCTTCACTATTACTCTTGTTATTCTCAGTGAGCGCAATATTTAATGTCTATCTCAATTCTAATTAAAGTCCTTTTCAATATCTCGATGTTGGTTATAGTCATTTAACTCACACTCATTACTTACACATGTTAAATCTGTCTATTGTCATAATTCCGAACGTCTCACACATGCATCCAGCTCAGTAG
The DNA here is from genome assembly GCA_002778355.1 of Clitarchus hookeri. NCBI lineage: Eukaryota > Metazoa > Arthropoda > Insecta > Phasmatodea > Phasmatidae > Clitarchus > Clitarchus hookeri. The sequence continues at coordinate 236,445 of NQII01002010.1, read as the reverse complement.
TTCCGCCCGCCAGTCTCACTCTTCACTGTGCCGATGCTCGCAGTCCGCAGACTTCACTCCCGCCGGCCACTCTCACCGCCACTCGTCGCCCTGCTGGCTCGTCGCTTCGCTGTATTCGCACACCTGGCGCTTATGGTCGCACAATCCTCGAAACTCCAGTCTGTCTGCTCGGAGGCCCGTCGCGACGTAAATAGTCTCGCTGGCCCGATTCCAATCTACAATGTTTCCCGCACCCCGTTTCTCGCCGAGAGAGGTAAGGGCGATTAACCAGAACATTCTTTAAACGATAACAGCAGAAATTAAATCCGCTCAAGTACGGGAGAACGTACGAGTCCCGATAGGTTATCTCTGCCGTATCGGCACGTCTTTGTAAATCCCCACGCACTCCTCGCGTTACTCGTAACTTCCTGACGCACTCCTTCGCACGCTCGAGCGGGACGGTGCAAGGAGGCAATGCAAAGCAGCAACTTTTGACAATACGGTACGGTTCAATGTGGCCTTTTTTTGTGTATGAAAATATTCCGTAGTGAGTGATCACGTCCGTTGCTAATCTTCGTATTAACGTTTTGATACGTAACAATGCAACTGCCAAAGTTTACACGTGATGCAACGTAGAGATAAACGGGAGTACGCAATAAGTGTGGGCTCGGTTTAAAACGCCTGCCTAAATAACGCGCGAATAGAACTGTTTTGTTTGAAACACAAGTTTTTTTAACCCAAACTCTTGTTACTATAAGCCTGCAGGCTGGCTTCCGCAACCGTTGTCGGTTATGGTTATCTTGTCTTCCGTGTTAGAGCAGCGTCATAATTGCTGCAGGATCATCTGTGGTCTGAGTCGCCTCAATTTACTGGCTTTCACATAACTTTTTGATAGACTTTTAATTTCCCTGCTGGAATGTAGAACGGAACGTCGGTTTCTTAAATCAATAAATCACGTATTCATCGTGGGAGACAAATATCAAGCAGTTGCTGATTTTGACAATCTGCTTTCTTAACGAAAAAAAATTCTCGTCTCAAACTTATCAGAAATATTATTGAACATAGCCAAAATATATAATTAAAATAAAATTAAGAGACTGTATTCTAAAATATTCTACAAAAATATCCACGAAAATTATATGTGGACTTGCATTGACTTAGCAGCCAACTTCCCAGCACAAAATAAAATTATGTTACTGCTTTTAAGCCGTCCGTAGTTACTCGCAGTACGAAGGTATGGTCCATACCGTATAAGAAGGCCACTTTCTGACAGTCAGTGAGTGGCAACGTAACGTTTACGAAACAAACAAAGCGCCATTTACAAAATCCTGTATCAGCTGATGCACGAACGAACAAAAGTTAAAATTACGTTGGCTATTCTGAGTGCACTGCCAATGCACATCAGAAAAGCAGAAAATGCGCTGATAAGAAAGAGTTCGTAGATTTATTAATACATTTTATTTTACAAGGTCACAAAAAATGGTTGTTAGCGTTGTTATTTCATCTACAACGATTTGGAGTACAAGTCATTTATATTCGGCCGGTAATTGTTCGTCTACGTAAATTATACGCCATATTGTTCTCTAGAAACCCATCTCCTTGTTTCCGTAGAAAGTGAGACAGGCGTGAATAGTTTTTAAGCAATTCTAACGTTATTCCACGTCACATATTTCCAACTTGTATATATTAGCTATAACGTCCAAAGTGTAATAATAGATACAACAGACCGTCTCGCAAATTTTAACCCAAATTCACTATCTCGGACAAATTAAAAAAGAGTTATCAAATATCTAATTATTTGCAACATTTTATATTTTTAACTTTATAACCTACTTATATTTTTTGACAGATGTCAGTCTTAAAATATCTTAAAATTATTTTAGCATTACAGTACAATGAGAAGTGGATTAGCTGACAGCGTGTTGATAAAAAATACAGCCCCGACGTGACGGACCAGCTGATGGCGGAAGGATACGTAGTCAGATGTAAACAGTGACGCTACATTCGTCGAGCTGTCAAAAAGTGGCCTTATATGGTACAGAATATAAACCTGCACGCCAGTTTCGTAGTGTGCGCATAGAGACGATGGGACACCTGATGTATGTGCCAGTGTCGTTCTTATCGCTACGTCGCTTCTGGGCCTTAATCGTGGAAATAGCTCCAGGTGGGCGGCTGCCTTAAACCGACACGGGAAATTGATGATACCTAGTTTCCGACTTAATTAAAAGTTTTCTCTTCTGTAGAAGTTGCTTATCAAGTGGGAGTTATTTAGGAGGCGCTCAAGAGCTGGCGTGGTTGAAGTGTGGTGGAGATGGAGCAGCGAAGGAACGCAGTGATGGAGGAAACCCAGCGGCAACGACCGCCGCGTTTCTAACGTGCGAAAATCGAGGTTTGGCCCCGCCAGGAATCCATCTCAGATGGTTCTTCGAGGTGCGAGGCGAGTGGCCCGACCACCGCACGACCGCGGGCCGTGTCGAAGTTGGATATTCTCGTCAACTAGTGGTTCAGCTTAATACGCAATACACCGAGACAAAGGTTCGTTGAATCAAACAAATCTTATTTGGCGCCACCAGATTACTTGTTTGTGAAAGGGCAATGAAATGTTTTGTTGTTGGAACCAAATTACTTTGCTGTTATTATATGCTTGCCCCAAACAAAGATTTAGTTAGTGCAACCCAGTGGCGTGTGGTGAAATATTGCAAGGTAAGCTGGCGTTAGCTGTGCGCTGTACCATGTTGCTTACTAGTTTACATTCCCACCACTAAAACGTAGCTTGGTTGGTGACGCCACAGGACGTGTGTAATCGGTTCCTTGCTGCTCGCTTGTGAGTGGTCGAAATGCATTCAGTTTCCCTAGGCTACACGGTGGTTACCGGCTCCTGCTGTGCGCACCGAGAATGTACAGCAGTGAGCAAGCACCAGCTTACCTTGCAACACTTCACCACACGCCAGTCGTGCAACCAAAGATTTGTTTGGCTCTTCGTACGTTAAACAGCGATTAGAACCTGGATCACCTGCGGCCGAGCGCTGAGCCTACCAGCCTCAGCTAAAATAACTACAGATGAAGTTGTAATGTTTTTACATAAATATATTTAAAATACTAGGCAACGTGCGCAATGAAATATTTCACGATCTACAGCTTTATTTTTTAGTTTCCTGTTGAACTTGTTTTATTAAGATGTTTATACCATCCTTCCTTACGCATCAATAAATGCACTAACAAACACCGCCACTACCCTAATTTGTCACAACAAACTCTGGAGCTGTATTTTCGAACGAAGTCAATAAAATGAGTGACCAAACAAGTACATATAGTTGATTCTACAAAATATTTGGTTGACAGTCTAACTTATTTTAGCCAACACATAGGTTTTGCTTATTAAAACATGCATTTCGTTAGATCAACGAAAGTAATATTGTTGCTTTTCAAATTTTACTTACTCAGACGTTTTTAATGCAAGAGTGCTCTATGAAGCATTTTTGTTTCGATAGTTTATTTATTTATTTTACGTTTTTTGTTTTAATATTTGGTATAAGTTTGTTGTATAAGTTCATCGCAATGATATTATAATTCACTTTGTTTCGTGTCATTAGAAAAGACACATCACACAATGATATGTTGAACTATTAGAAAGAATGCTGCTCCTACATGATCATGCTTTTCTCTTAGAAACTGTGTAAGTTATCGACAACTATGTACTTCCAACACCTTCTCTTTTAACATGAAAGAGAACAACACGGGAAGTGAAGTGCTCAAGTGTAAACTACATTAAGGTTATCAGTCACTTCTGCAAGAAACTCTTCAAGTTATTATCAAGCATGTAATTTAGACTCCCCTTGTTATAACACAGGGAATAACAAGCAGAGATGTGAACAAACAGAATGATTTGTAGAACTATTAAAAAAGAAAGAGCTGTTCCTTCATTATCATGCAACAATATATATTTTTGGCTCTACACAAACAAATATTTTGTTGACTTATCTCTCAGTGTGCAGTGAATAAGCGTATCTCAATACTTTGCCTATGGGGGCCGTGTCAGGTGTTGTTACTCTTTGGCAACAGTTGCTAGGTGGTGAATTTCTATACAGGAGAAGCTGGAGAAACGCTGGTCGTCTAATGAACATGGCCTACGCCACTTAAGCTAACTCAGGGGAAGATGCAATGCTTAAGGAGTTTATAACTTTTAAAGACTTTCACAGAAAATCCTCACAATGTTGTATTATGATTGCAGGACATTTATTTATGTCAACAATCCTCGACATGCCTAATAAATTAAAACCATAACTAAAGAACAAGACAAAATTTATTACTGGCATGTTCACCCAATAGTGCAGGAAATATGCCACTGGATATGGGGGAAAATTCCACCATTTATAAAAATTCAATTACATTTAAACATGTCGTATAATCACTCAAAAATATTGTACAATTTACTTTTATATCAAGAGCCGCACACACAAAAACATACAATAAGTCACATCGGTCGCAAAAAAACATCATAAAATACAATTCCGTGACATCGCATCACACATAACATTTATCACAGTGCATGCAGCCAATACCCGCATGTAACAAAAAGAACGCAATCACACTTTTGACCCCTTTGGCAAAGAAGTAGCCATTGTATGCAGCACAGAAATAATCGCCACCATCGATTTCCTCTTGTTCATTACCGCTTTTATTTGGGGCCGTGGTGGCTGAGCGGTTAGACTGCTCGCCTCCCACCAGGGCGAACCGGGCTCAATCCCTGGCAGGGTCACTGCCGGATTTACGCAATTGGGAATCGTGCTGCGGTTTTCTCGGGGATCTCCCGTTTCCCCCACCTTTGCTTTCCGGCGCTGATCCATTCTTACCTCATTTCACCCTCATCGGCTCTCAAGACCTCGTTGTTTAGAGCCGACCTCCCATGGCGCAGTCAGTTGGTGTTCCACCAGTATGGGATGCGAGAGGTTCTGGGTTCGAATTACAGGTATGGCAAGGATGTTAGTTAGTTTAAGTTAGGTGATAAGTTAGTTTGTAAGCCGTCTCTGATAAGCCTTCAGGCATAACACCGGGGTAACGTTAATAATCCCCATTCAATGCAATCCAATCGTTGTTAAGATCCACCCAAATCTCTCAACGTAATAACCAATTTTATTATCTGAGAAGGATTTTTCACTGCACAATATCGACAATCCCCCCTTGTGTTTTGTTTTGGGGAACATTCTTGTTCTTGTTTTCTGTTGTTTTTTTCCTTTTCTTCTTGCATTTAATTTTTAATTCATTTACATGTTTTGATTTTCGCTTTTCAGTTTCTCACACGCGTGCATTAAGGATTACTAATGTTTGTTTCTTCTTATTACTTGGATTATACATGCTAACATTTGGGATAGTCTTTATTTCTTCAATAGAACTATTACCACCATCCTCACCTTACGAGCGCGTCAACAGTTCAGGCGCCTCGCAAGCTGTAACACCAGTGGCAGGAATAACGGTCTCTTTTCCAGGAGCATGTGCACAAAAAACACTTATAGCTAACTGATAGTTTGGGTGTTAAAAACTATGCTTAAAACCATTATTCTCGGCGAAACGAAAAGCCACTTGCTGGACAATTCTCGGCGTTGGTGGAAAATCAGCATCTTATAGAAGTTGCACATACTTCACTAAGGCAGTTTCGTATTCTTTTGCAAGTAAATATAGAAGAAGTGATGTTTTGATACAGCCTGGCAGGGATGTTGGTAGACAATAATTTAATGAAATATTAAATTATCTGCAGGATCAGGCGCTCGTTTAGTAGCATTCCCGGCTTCAGTACGTCTTTTAAGTTTCTGTATAGAATATAATACAACTGAGATGAATCCCATATTGACAGTCTCCCGTTTTTCATATCTTCAGAATCAACGACTAGGTTTCACTCCGACCAGGAGGCACAATCCGTTGTCCTCACACGGTAGTTGCAATAATCCGTTCGAAAATAGAAAAGTTATTAATATCCTTGATATGGAAGATTACTTAACTCCAATAATGTTCGTTCATCAAAATAATAAATAATAATGTAAATAATGGG
>NQII01002010.1:37148-230390 GCA_002778355.1 Clitarchus hookeri | reverse complement strand
GGGGGGGGGGGAGATCGCACTTTAAATTATTGTAATGGCATCTTACCTCACACATTGAAGTAAGATGTCAGACATATTGATTTTTAAACGGATGTCTAACCTTGGAGTAGCTATATACTGCGATCTTGCGAGCAAAATTAATTTTAGTGCTTAAAATTTAACTAACTGTTATAGGACTTACGAATGCATATATCCAAACTATAAAAAAGGTACTCACTAGGCCATATCTTCGAATAATTCACCATAAGAACGACAGATTCTGAAAGTACGTGTCGACCTGCTTATTGCTGCTTCTAGACATGTAGTGCTGTCTATCTACATGGCTGGTGCTGCTGTTTGTGTACTATCTATGGAACTACAAGCATCTCGGGCGTTTACCCCCATCTTGCGTCTTCCCCTTAGTTACCTTATATGTAGTATTATAGCTGTAATTTATTGGCTCGGAAGGACACGAATTTCATTTCCAATTAGGCCATCCCGATTTTGATTTTCCATGGTTTCCCGATATAACTCGAGGGAAGTGCTTATATTTTCCCTTGATATAGGCCATGGCTCATTTATTTCTCGCTACGGATTGCCTAGTGCTACGCTTAGCTGATATCGAATTTGGTTAAGCCCGACTTTCTAATTATTCGTTTTGGACAAGTTCCATTATTTATGTCACTTCTCGCAAATACTTAAGGCGAAGCCTAGTTTACTGGTAAAGACTAGCAGAAGGTGAAATGAATAGCTTATTGTTTGTCAACATTTATAATATTTTCCTTCACTTTAAATAGCGATGTTTTCCCCTTTCTTTGTAATTACTTTAACAGTGCTGTACACCTATAACCACTAATTTAATCAAATATAAAAGAACGTAGCATACAGTCACTGATTCCGTCTCTAAATATCCAGCTACCAATGACACGTCAAGCCGTAGAGACAAAAATAAAAATCAGGTGTACATCGAGTTGTGACAGGCGAGATGACCTTGTGGCGTTACTGTCACATACATGGCTTGATCTCTCCTTACTTCGGCTGAAAACATCCTTAAGCAGCATTAGGCACGGAAATATCGGCGGCAATCACAGCAATCGAACGAACTTGTTTTTTTTTTTCTCGTTGGCACTGCCAAGGACGATGAGACTCCTCGGCGCACGTGCTCTGAAGACAGCCGCTTACTGATTGGCTAGGGTCGCCAGCTAATACCACTTCACTGCACATTTATTTCTCGTGTCTCAATGCCTTCAGGCATTTTTTTTTCATCTTCTGCAACGAATTACAAATGTTGTCAATGTATCGCAGTTTGAATCTTTGTTCCCGACGTCTCTAAGGCGTCTTCGAACCACGGTGTCCGTGTTCGAATTATGGGTAAGCTATTGATTCGTCTGTTGTTCTCAGATACCAGTTTGCCAGTAGTAGTAGGATAATGTTCCTTCCAGGGCGGAACTGCAAATCCACCGCCATCTTGGATCCGCCATCTTAGATAATGTCACAACCACCATCTTTTTTTCCGGCCGCCATCTTGTTTCCGTCAGCTATCTTGTTTCTGGCTTCTATCTAGTTTCCACCTGTTCTTTGTTCAACTTTCGCCTTCTAGGGGTGCCGGTGTCGCTCTCGCGACATCAGCTATGGCAGACGAAAGAGAAACACAACACATTAAAAAAGAGAGAAGCGTTCTTGGCTTTGTTTTTGTTTTTCATTGTAAGGCTACGAAGACAGTGTTTCGGGAATATCCACCTCGGGGTCGGCGTAGATGGGAACTTTGTGGGTCGTGCCAAATATTTAATTACATGAACATAAGCATGGAATAAATGTATGTACAAGGCAAACGAAAGAGAATCGGTTCAGTTGTTATGCCTATGTGTTTTACCCGGAAATAAGCACATGGCTCCATCTTCAATTCACTAGGTTTATTTTGCATTAGAAACGAACACTTTGATTTACATAAATGAAAGCAATGCGGTAATTTTATTAGTGGTGTACCATGGTCCGATATCACAATAATGTGAATAAAATGTGGTGTTAATGTTCATTTTAAATACTTGGGTTTCGATAGCACATACAGGGGTATGAAAAAAAGAACCGAAATTCCAAATATATTTGGGGGTTAAGTTAAGATTCTTGCGGAACTAGCTCTAGACATGGCAACCAACTGAATGAAACAACATGACAGTTACCTTATGCCGTTGTCACAGGATCACTCTAATGACATGTTCGTAAGTTGCGAGAAGAAACAATTCTTAAAAATCTGTGCGTATGTCACCAGGAACTCTTTCTGTATAAATGCCAGTTCGTTATCTGGATCTAGGACCGTAAGTGACCATAGCCTCCCGTATGCGACGATCGTCGAAATTATTTTCTGCCCACTGGGACAGCATGCAAGCGTATGCTGATTGGCGATGAGAAAATTCCAGACGAGAAATAAACTGTATACTTTAAGGCAAGCAGGTGACGTCGACAGCAGCAGCAGACAGGATACTTTGTCCCGAGGCCTTTTATACACTGGCATATGAGTGCAATGGAGGGGGTAGGCGAAGGTGCTTGATTGGCTCTGAAAAACTAGCCAATGGGAAAATAGGTCTTGTTTGGGAAGGAGGATGTGGCGAAGAGGGGTTTCTGGGGCGGGGACTGAGATGGTGGTGATGTTAGTGAGTAGGAGTTGGTGGGGACAGAGGTCCATGATGGTCTTGAAGGGGGATTGGGGGTGTTGTGCCAGGGGGAGGATGGATGACTGGGGCAAGGAAAAGTATTGTCTTAAATGAAAACAATTTTATTAAAGTAAAAATAATATAGAAAATAAAATAAAAAACCTTACGTTACATTTTTTAAAAATATGTCTTTTCCTAATTCTTAATAAAAAAAATATTTTAAGAAAAGTGATAAAATATTATTTTACACATTTTTATTCTGGAATAATCATGACAACGATAACTTACATTCTTTTAAATATAGTTTTTTCCCCATACACATGATATTACATATACTTATTTTAAACCCTTGTCGCAGCACAGGTCACAACAGCCGAGTTGTCTAAGGCATTTGCATAACGACCCAAGGATTAGCAGCTCGATCCTGCCCCCCTCCAGACGATATTTTGAGCTCTGCGAATATCAAATAAATAAAACAGCGCCCCTAGCAGCCAACTCTAGAACCAACATAGCTGCCGAGCGAGAGCGACACCAGCGCCTCTGGCAAGCGAAAGTTGGACGAAGGACAAGTGGAAACCAGATGACAGGGTCGAACAAAGGTGAGTAATAGAGTGGCACACTCTAGCAGCAATAAATAAACAACATTTCAGGTATCGGTGGTGCACTTTAGCGGACGACGACGAGAGGAATACTGCATGCGATATATGCGAAGTTGAGTAATTGGAAAACAAAAATGGTGGCTGGAAACAATATAGCTCATGGAAACAAGATTGTGACAGGAAACAAGATGGCATCCGTGACGTCATCCAAGATGGCGGCCTGTCCTTAGATTCTTGTCCCCCAGCCCTTGTCCTCGGAAATACATTATCTATCTACTGCCAGTATTCCCTCCCCTATAATTATGTATACCGGCATAAGGCAACGGTGTTATTAAGCACTTAACTGAGTAATTTCAAGAGTCCAGCTTAGCCCATTGTTAAACCTAATGTTACGTGTCAAAATTAATATTTGCTTGAACTTATCACTAGTATTCATTACCTAGTCAACTTCAACTTTGAAATTGTTGTTAATGTACGTAAGTTGCAAGGACGATAATAATAACTGAAATTTTTTATGCAATGAACTAGGCTTACATCTTGTCAAGTGCTAATGTCACATACTAGCAATATACACTCTGCACAATAAGACATTTCATTAATTTCATTAAACTTAAAACTAATTTTTTATTCAATTTGCTATGACATTTCGAAGAATTTCAAGTCCTGTATTCATATTCGTTCTAGTGAGCGAGATAATTATAGATCCCGTTCGCCTAACGAGTCGAGCGCCTGTGTGATGTAGACTATTTAATATTTTATTTTTCTTAAAACCAGATATCCTAATAATTTTAAATTTTTAGTTAATTCCAAAAAATCACAAACGTAACAATGCCTCAACGTCTTAAAAGTTGGGAGAAGCGTCCATTTAAATGAGCCTATAATTCAGAAGAAGATGACTAAAACATTCGCAGTGGAAACATTGTTTTTTTTTTAATTTCTGCCTATTAAAAATTTCGGCAGAGGCAAAAATGCTAATTACGAATTTGCCCTGATTACTTTGCTTCCTGCCAAATTTTGTTTTATCACAGTTTTATTGCTTGAGGCATGTCTTACAAATTTCGCAGAAATTTTTCTTTTAAAATTTATAACTTTGGTTTTTGGGTATGTATTAACGATTTTTTTTATTACAGAGACTTACCATTTTAAGAACTAAACATCCTTTATCTAATTATTACCACGTTTTAATATACAAGTTGTAAAAAATTGCAGAAATATATTGATACGTACAATTTTATATGATATCAGTTGTGAGGCAATAAGCCATGGTCTATATTGCGTGTTTATCCTGGCATTCATTTGGAACGATTTCGGAAAGCCATGAAAAACCTAGTAAGGATGTCTCTACCAGGAATCGACCCGGGTCCTGCCGAATACCAGAACAATAGGGGCACCTTGCTCGGTGCTATAGTGTTATATTAGCATGTTACTTTTTTAAAAACATGTGAATAAGAAACGAACTAATCCAATTTACTGTAGCAGGTGATGCTGAGTCATAAATCATCACTATGTTACAAGTAGTGATTTATCCTAACTTTTATAGGCTGTTGAAGGTTAACTGAGCAGTTTTAAAAGCCCCGTTGAGTACTGACTATTATTCTCATTTTGTATCCTTCCACTATATGTAAAATTAACATTCCCGTTGACCATATAACTTTATTCATGCACCATCCAAGTGGAGCAGTGAAATTAAAAAAAAAAGTAAACGTAATAGCAATATGCAAATTCGTCCCGTCACGTCTATAAGACAAACAACACTGACCTCAGTAGCCATATATTTAAAAATTACACTCGCAAAACAACGCTAGGTATTAGAACTATTTTCGTTAATTCGCTGCTAACTTAACTGGGAGCCTGTGTGCCAGTGCAGTAATGTCTACATACACTGCTGGACAATAAAAGTATCGCACGCAGAAGGATTCATCGGGTGGTACTGAAAGTGTATATAGGTAGTGATACAGATGAGTAATACACATTACCACAAAAACAGAGCAGCAGGACAATTACATATGGATCTGCGGTACGCCGTCCAGTCATCTTCAATAGTGCGTTGCAACCCCTCACATTGCAATATACGCTGGCATAGAGTCCAGTAGATGCCAGATGTTGTCCTGAGGCAGACAGGCTTACAGTTCTTGGATGGCGTGTTCCAAATCCCGATTACTGTGGCTAGGCGGCAGTTGGCAGTTCTACTGGTCCAACACATGCTTGATTGGGACATGTCAGGGGAGCGGGCAGGCCATGGTAGTGTTTGGACACGACGGAGGAAGTCCTGGGCGACCCGTGCCGTGTGCGGTCGGGCGTTATCCTGCTGAAATATCGCACCTGGAATCCCGGCTAGAAATGGGAGCAGACGAGGGCGAAGGATGTCACCCACATACCGCTGGGCCGTCAACGTTCCATGCAACACGACGATAGAAGATCGGCTAGCATTGGCTGTGTCTCCGCAGACCTTAATGCCTCCCGTGGGGGAAGTGTGCCACTCGAAAGTGAGATTAGGATTGTGGCGTCCAACGGGGGCCCTCCCTACTCGGGGTCAAAGATCATCAGTCCCAGTAACTAATCGGCACTCATCAATAAACGACCACACATCGCCAATCTGTGGCGTCCCCACATTTCTCTGGTCTGGCACCACTGCAAACGTGGCTGCCACTGTTGCAGAATTAATGCTTTCGGCACACGTAATGGGAGTTGGGACCACATATTTATCTTCTCAACGCGTCGAAAATGGTTCGTGGGTCCACAGAATCCCCAACAGTGGCCAGTATTGAGGACCGAGTCGCCGTGGGTTCCTTCCGCACCTGGCACACGATCCGTCGATCCTCTCGACTGTCGGTCGACCACGTCTGTCCTGAGCCGGTCCTCCATGTGTGGGTACCTTCACGTATTCACTGCTCCCAACAGCACCGGGCAGTTTGGTCCAAACGATCCAAACGGTGGGCTGTACGGCGATACGACCAACCAGCGATTTTCAGTCCGATTGTGAGTCCTCTCTCGAAGTCCGTCAGTTGCGCAAAGCGACGTCTTTGGCGTCTTTCTGGCAGCGTTATTCACTCTGTACGCTTGCTTGGTATCGTCTGGTGTTTCTCGTCTTAACGCGGCTTCGACTACACGCCAGTGTCTACGACCGTTCGTCAGTGCTTGCAGCGCTACTGCCGGGTGTGCGGTCAAATGCAAACGCACCAACACGGGGTCATGAGCATACCAGCCCGTATTCTCGCTATTTACGTCGTTTCGTGGGTGTCGCATGGTTTCTTGTGGTGCGCTATTTTCATTGTTCTGCATTGCAGTTACAGGCAGTGACTTTTTTCTAAGGTTTATTTCAGAAGTGCTTACTTTACCATGAACAGCCTTGAAATGTTTGCACCAGGCAGTTAGCTGTTATTTTTTGCGAGGCGCATTGAAGACCAGCGTGTGTGTGTGGATTGTGAGCAGACCCGTGGAGAACGCCACAGTCCTTCAACATCCAGCGAAGTTTTAAATGAACCATGGCTGATAAACAGGAAGTTTGCGGGTGAGAGGGTAGAAAGTATGGCGAGTCAACAAGGACATGTTCTTGCCTCCAAAACGAACGTAATGCACCCAAAACCAGTTATCATTGAGTGCGAGGAGGAAATAAGAAAACAGGTGACATGGGATAATTTACGAACTAAGTGATTCCTCGAGGTCGGCAGCCTAGAGTGTAGTTTGGAAACAGACTGTCTCACGTGCGTGTACTCTTATCGACGGCTCAGAGTGGGGATGACATTCAACCTACTCGTGATATTCGCAACCATCAACTTTAGTCGGAAGATAGTTGTTATAGTGACAGATAAGATTTACTGGAATGAAGGTGTTTTGAAGTCAGTGATACGGCACCGGCGCTATTGTATACGTGAGCCTTTCGTAAGGACAACACCGGGCAGGACTTTCTATATTTCTTAGTTTTTTGCTTCGCACTTTGTTTTTTACTCTCCACTCATACAAGAGTTCAAACTTTTTCCAAACTGAAATATCCAGATTACTCAGTTAGAAGTTACACAACTAGAAACGACAAAATATCATCGCAAGATTCGTGGAATCAACAAAAACTTGATGAACCAGTTTAAGTGGCAGGTAAGCGAAATCTTCTGTGTAAGGTTTTGCTTGACATTACTGTTTGTTGTAATGCAAATAGTCTTCAAGGCAACTATGAAAAAACGGGAACCTATAAATGTTTACATAATGACACGGTTATTCCCTGACAAATAATTAATGGCGTCAGGCTAACTTACATTTCTCTCTAGCCTTGAAACTCCCGTACTTAAATAAAAATTGTCTCTAATCTAATCCAGCTATTCCGCAGGTAAAAACCGTAACTCATCAGATTAATTAAGAAAGTATAAGCAGACGTCTTGAGTGTTTACTTGTCCTTCACTTGTAGTTAGCATGGACGATAAAAAATGTGCAGGAATATACGTATGTGAAAATAGTACTACACGGTGCTCTGAAATGTTTATTCTGGTGCTTAGTAAGGGCAGTAAAATTATTTAACAGAGTTCCAACACATTTAAACAGCTTATTCAAATAATTTTTTTGAGTTTTAACGTCTCGCCGACAGCATGCTGATTAGATACGTTATTAGTTGCTCGTACAAACAGGAACGGGGAAGGAATTGGCCATGGTTTGTATCACGGAACCGTTCGGCACTATACGACCAGCGATTTCGGAAAACCACGAAAGCCGAAATCGGGATGTCCAGACCAGGAGTAGAGCCGTAGTGAGGATAAATTCGAGCTGCTCTTGACATTGGGGTCTTGAGAGCCGATTGTTGTGTAACGAGGAGAGTATGGTGAAGCGCCGGAATGTAAGGGCGGGGTAAGTGGGAGATCCCCGAGAAGTCCGCCGACCAGCGGCATCGTCCGGCACGATTCCCAAGTGTGAAAATCCGGGAGCGACCAATCCCAGGAATCGAACCCGTTTCGCCGTCTAGCCGCTGCGCCACTGCGGTCTCGAGTCCAGCCGTATGACTTTCCGAATGCGAGCTCGGTGTGTTACTATTGCGCAATATAGTTTCGCTCCATTCCAAGAAACGGCAGCTTTAGATCGCTGGAAAAAAAAGCGGTCGGAAACCGCTTCATACGAAGAAAGGCCAGGAAGAGACGGTAAAATAAATAAAAATTGTTTTTACTGCGAAGTCGAGTCCGACCACACAGCTGACGCAATGCGTCGTTATGATTTATGAAAGAGAGAAACTTGTGCGACTTGAATTCCTTACAAGGATGCGCGGACTCCGGGACTTCAAACTGTTTTCTCCTTTGTTCAGTGACGAAAACAAGCACGACCACTCAGCCAACGTAAGTGTATGTCTGTCACACAAAAACATTTACGGAGACCTTAGATTTTAAACTGAGTGCAAAAACGACTCAAGTACGCGGGAAACACTTCTCACAAGGGGGAAGGGTAGAAACATATTGTAGGCCCATAGCTTGTTAAAATTTATAACAAAACAAAATAAAAACTTTCTAGAACACATTTATAGCTACAGTACAAACTCACTAGCAATCCTTCAAGTGTAATTTTACGGAATCGAACCAGAGACCTTCGGATGTATTTCTTGCTTGCGAGACGCGTGATAAAAAGGCTTCATCTGTTGTGATTTCAAATTCACAATATTTTATTCTCTCGGCTTCCATTATTTCTGAGGCCAATTATCCGCCCGATAATCACAGAGGTAGTAGTTTTGAGTCGACTTTAAAAATGGACGTGTGCAATGTTATAAAATCAACTTTGGCTTGAATGCAGACTGTCCCCGACAGCGTTTCGTGCGTTAGAAGGAAGAAAAAAAAATTTGTACCTGAGTTGGCGGGTGGTGGCTGTTGAAAGAAGAGTAACATTCCAAGAATTCGAGTAACGGCACGAACCATTAGTACGCCCGTAAATTAGGACATCAGTTCCAAGTTCAACAGTCATTCAATCTGGAAATATTTGTATAATTACGCAGTAGTAATAGGGTACTTAGCCCGCTCACTGGGTAAAAGCTTTCGGTAAATTCGTTTTACTAGCGTCAACGGTTTCATGCTTTCGGATAGCCTCGAAGGAAGGAGCAGTCTTGATTATAGACTGAGATATCACTTTGAGAATTAGTAAATTTACCCTTAGCTTACCAGAGATTAGAGCTCGGTTTCACGCCGATAGTAAGAAAACCGAAAATGTGACTGATTCCCGAGTTGAAATTCTGTTCCAGGATGGAAGAAAATAAAGCCGCTGGCTCTATTCACGCCAGTCTGAAAATCAAACAGTTCTCCTTTAGTAATACGCAGAATGTCCTCAGAATATGGGTGCCCACATGTGTACATTGCTCTGAACACACAACCTCACTGTGAAGTCTCTACAGCTCGTACGTCCTCTCGGCACGTCTATCGGTGCTTCTATAGGCAATTTACCACGAAATATCAAGTAGTATGTAAATGCCACATTTCGTTTGGAGCCTGAAAACTGTTTATGTACGCTACACAAGGAACGACAGTAGCACCCTTAGTACATACATTGTGTGTGTATGTGTCCTCGCACTATACGTTAGTCGCTTGCATATAATCTATATTTGTGCAGTAAAAAATTATTTTACATTGTGCCCTAATTCCTACAGCAACGAGTGTGAATACTTATGTCGATCCTGTTTCTTATTGCTATGTTCTTATACGTAAATTGTATTATTTTCAAGTTTCTTAAAAAAAACGCACTCATTCAGCAAAGTTGTGAAATTGAAATTCGTAAACGTCTGAAATAATTTGTAGGAACATCAGCTTATCTACAAATATACAGAAGCAGTAATTTAAAATAAAATACATTTTTAATCATAGTATCACACATAATTAGTGGAATACGCACGAGATGAAACAATATAGAGAACTAAAGGTTTCATGTCGACAGGTCTGGGAATGATTCCACGTGGGGCCATACTCGGAATTTCGTATGTTACAAAATATGCAGGTGTTGCTGTTGGCCGATGAGTTTTCTAGTGGAACTCTCGTTGCCCCAACGATTTTTTTCCCTTATTACTCCAGTTCCACACTGCTTCAATCCCCTCGGTACTTAAGACTTTATCTGTTAAGCGCCGCCTAAACCTCTTGCTCACGTATTCCTGTGCAAAAAAAAAAAATTGTTTACTGATTTTTAGTGCAAATGAACCACCTGTTTACTTCTAGCTATCTAACTTTAAGCAATATGTTTGCAGTATTAGCAGCAATTCTTCTAACCTTCAAAGATACTACCATATTTTATATAGTTCTGAGCATAAATAATTTTTTTGTGGTTTTGAAAATTTAACTGAGCCCCTTCGTCGTTGCAAGCATGTTCCTCCGACTCCACTGAGGATTACTTGAAACTTTGTTAAAGTTACGTATAAGCTGTTACACAATCATAAATTCACATAAAACGTTCCGAAATTCATTTTGGCACTCGAAATGCGGACGCCAGATCTCAAACTAAAGTTCATACATATTCATCGTCTGCATTTTGTCTTTAGTTTGAATTCTGCGTTCAAAAAATTGGTTGCTTAATACAACAAGTTCACACTATCTAACGCACAAGCAGTCAGTCAGTCATTCGGCTCCGTAGTCAAGGACACGCTCGCAACAGCACCTAACCTCAGGAGAGTTTAACCTGCACGAAGGGCCCGACAACAAAGGAGTGAGATGCACTCAATGAACGCAGGTACCTTCAGCCAACACAACAGTTGACCAGACACAAGTCCCAAGCTTGTACTGTCGTGAGCTTTCAGTGACATCCCACAAAGCCTCTGATGTCAGGCCGATGCGCTATTCTCAACTCGTACCGTCTGTTCAGGACAGAACCAAATCATGGTCACCGCTCACTGGATCGACCCATCGACAGGTGGGGAGTCTCTCGGTGTCTTCCAGCTTTCGGAGTCTAATATCGGTAGATCGGCCAATAACGAGCGCCTCCGGCGGGGACTACCGATCGTGCCGCGCTCCTACTTAAGGCGCCCGTCTACCTGGCGCTTGAACTGCGTTGCAGAGTGTTCGAAACACGCCTTTTTTCAACGAAACTATTAAGCGTGCGTCCAACGTGCTGATCTACGAAAAGAACACACACTTCAGACGAGAGCTGTTAAGTACTTTCAAAATATCACGTACGTTAGAAACATCAATTCAGAGTACTCCAAAACCGCTAAAAACGGCCTTTCCAAGGCGCTGTAGCTCAAAATGCACGCATCAGATACATACAAAACTACTATAGGGGCCTGCACTGAACCTTCCTAAAGACTTCCCACTAATAAAATAATATGGTCACCGCTGAAAGTCCCATAGGTACACGCAGCACGACGAGAACACTGCACGCCAGTTCAGAGCCTTGCGCTTAGCGGCGATGGCGTACTTGATGCGCGTGGCAGTGCCGCCCTTATCGCTCCCGCGCTTCTCGGCCTAAACGTGGGAAAAAGTTCCAGGTAGACGGGCGCCTTAAATTTCCACGGCACTTGTGTGTTTTACATCTGAGAGTCCATTACAGAGCCTGAAAATAATTTCTTCACATTAAAATTCTGGCTTTTGAGCCCCAACGCCATGTGCGTCCAGTATTCTCAGTAGTCAAACGCCCTGCCCAGTTGTCGGCCAAAGATTCTATCTCGTGGCCCATGTTAGCTATACTGTAGTCTATTCGAGATGCATTCACACTTTTTGAATCAAACCTTCCAATAAATTACCGCATATATGACGTGTTTGGTTGTTTCCTAACTATGCCGCGTGTTACAAGCGTTTTATATTTCTGTTATCCTTATTTAAATGTCTTATTTTTGGTTAAATTGGACTTTCGCTTATATTCCACCCATACATTGTAACATTTCATTTATAACAATTAGAATGAAAGCAGAGAAGAAAATGTACTATGCTAACGCCTAGTAAGAAATAGTTCTCTTGCAAAATATTATTTAACTGAGTGCGCACGAATACGGAGCGTTATCCGTTTAATGTAATTTTCTATTCTAATTAGTAAACCTTTGTTTGCACGAGACGGAGGAATAGCCTGAAAGCAGAACTTCTGGAGGTCTTCAGAAAAGTTGGAAGTACACATGAATGGTCTATAGGCAGGCACCTCACTTCCCTGTAGCGAGGATTCCGGGTTGGCACTTGGCGTGGACCTGCGTATCTCTCATCCGCTCAAATCTAATGGGGTGGCGGGTACCGAGGTATCACTCGAGAGTGGCTGTGTGATGTCTCATGTATCTCGTGTAACTTTGTGCGCGTTAATGCAGTCGTGGGTTAAAGTCAGGGCTTAGATATTATATATTGTTACAATTTTTCAAAACTCAGTTCGTTTAGGTTTGTTAAGGGATGGAAGTATTAATTAAATAAAATAAATATTTATAATTTTCTTGATTTATTAAACATTATTACAAAGAAAATACTCTCGTCTCAATATATCACAATCAATTAATATCTCTTGCTATTTGCAATTAATAAATTAAACCAGTACAATTTACTGTTACCTCAAATAAATTAATGTAAATAAATAACTCAAATCAGTCATATTATACAGTGTAGAAAAAACCCAATATATTACTTTATAAATTATATGTCCATATTTTACAGTTTAAATATATACAATAAAATCCGTGTCACATGTTTATTTCTGTCCTACCTCAGTTTAGTGCAGGTCCCACCACTCCGCAATGTTATAGAGTTCTCCGAGTGCCCTCATGCACAGTAGCCTTCACTCGTCGGCTTTCTCTCCCTCTCGTCCATTCACGCCGCAAACACCTCGTCCGCCGTCGTCTCGCAATCTCCCTCTCCGCACTCAGCCAGATGGCTTCCCGTAAAAGACTTCTACCCTTGGACCGCTGCAATATTTATAGGGTCGTAGGCCATCGCCCAGAAATTTCTCTAAATGCAGCGTTGCGCCGAGGATCCTAGTTCCCATCTGCATCCTCTGAACTCGTCGGCGTCTACAACAAGGGTGGAGGGGCTGTGACGCAAAGACAGGTCATCTGTGAATCATTCCCGGCCACCGGGTGACGGGACCGTGAACGGGTCTGCCTGGGGCTAGGGGATTGTCGAGGTGGGTCACCCCCCACAGAGCCGAGTCCGCTCATTGTGCCCGCTCCCCGTGCGGCAGTAGGCGCGTAACAATATTTTATATACATTTATATTACTCTAGTGGTTCATATTCTGGGATTTAATTTTATAATTAAGTTTTCATGTTTGCTGAGATGTTCATCATGTTTCTTAGGGCGGGAAGTTATTGCGTCTTTACTGTAATCCATTTTTAGCATTTCGCGAATGGTTTCATTACTAGAGGTACTGTCTGTCTACAATTGCGCGGAATAAATTATTTTGTGGTTACTGTACTTCTGTATGTGTGACGGGGCGGCGTAACCTCATATTTTACAGCCATATTAGTAACAGAGGCCTAAACATTTGCTTAAATAGCTGTAGGTTTTCCTACGAGGGAATGAAGGTGCTTTAAGCATACGATACAAACTCATCAAATTTTCTGTAGCGACGTTTGTAATTATGTAAATGTGTTCTGCCCATGTAAGAAACCTTTGTATTTAGTAGATTTTACATTTCGAATGATTAATTCAAAATTTTAAGTGCCCTGTCTGGGTGAGTGCGTTTCTTTGTCATTCATTTAGTGCATTTTAGAGTGGCTATTTTAATTCTCCGACGGGTGTACCGTTGTTCTAACGCGGTAAGCTGTCTTTGCACGACTGCTACGGCAAATTTTTTATTAGCTCACAGCTTAATTATAGTCGTGTCATACGCCTACACTTGTACATAAGATTTCGCCTGTGGAATGCCAGCTGTGTGCAGTAGATATTGTAAAAGATCGGGAGAGTGGAGAGCCCTGTGGTACATCTGCCCAGTTCTCTGGTCTGTTGAGTTATGCCAATCTAGCACCATGTTAAACTTCCTTTTCCACCAGATAAATATACTTTTCGGGGGAATGTATGTTTATTCATTTGTGTAGGATTCCTGGAATCCAGACCTGATCAGATGCCTTCTTACGCGTTCAGTATTGCGACAACAGTGGAGACTTTCGTTTTATCGTTAACGCCGTCTGTAGATTGTTCAACGATTTTCAGTAATGAGTGTGTCGCAGTGAACTGCTGCGGAACAGAACTGAAAGTCAGAAATCGCATTTGTGTTCGTCGGCGTGTTTTAGGACCCACGTTAGAAATGTTTTTTCAAATATTTTGCTCATGCTGTTAAGCAAAATGAGTGAATGTCTGTTTTGCGGCAGTCTTTGATTCTTTCCCGGCTTTTGTGTAGTAATAACTTCTGCTAATTTCCACATACATGTATATACGTACTCTGTTTTGTTGATATCGCATTCAATGCGAGGAGACTGCGCAGTGTTTAGAACAGATTTTTAATCGTCTCATTATTAATGTTATCTGTCCTACGTGCTTGGTTTTTAGGAGCGGTTTTAATGATTTTAATTAATTCGCAGAGTGTAATTTTCTTCGTTCCGGCGCATGTTCTTCACGGCAGGTATTCATTAGCCTGTGCGAATTTCCTGTCATTTACGCCTTCGTTAGGCGAAAATGGGTTTTCTAATATATCCGAGGAGCCGCGGACGTGTAGTTGTCATACTACTCGCCTCTCACCTGGGCTAACCGTGTTCGATCCCCAGCGGGGCTGCTCCCGGATTTCCGCACGTGGGAATCGTGCCGGACGATGCCGCTGGTCGTCGGGTTTTCTCTGGGATCTCCCGTTTTCTCCCGCCCTTGCATTCCGGCGCTGTTCGATATCCACCTCGCTCCACCATCGTAAGACCTCGATACCTTGTTTTAAGAGTCGCCCAAACCTCTCCATTCCGCACTCCACTGTTTTTGTTTCGATCAATTCTCCGCTCACAATTATTTTTAGTACGGACAATTACACATACGAACACACGTTATGTAATCCGATAGGGATATTCTCACGGAAATGGCAAAATTGGTTGTTAATTCGTATTATTTCAGAAATTATAAAACGGTTCGATAAGTTAAAGGGGTTTTGAAGAGGCTAAGCATTTATCAGGTATTATTTCATGTTATTCAGGTATTTTACATGGTAATGTACTTATTCACGTAATATTTTACATTAGCCTAAACCTTAACAAGTTTTATCACCTACTATCCTAAGTTAGCTTAGGTAGTCCTGTTTCGTTAGGAAAGTACATAACAAATTGAAGACGAAAATACCCGATGTTGTAGTATTAATGGAGGAAAAAATTTTTTTTTTCTGCGAAATTATGTTTTAGATGAGGTGGATTTTAAAGTTTATGCTCGTAATTATTTCCGCAGTTACACAAAGGGACTATCGATTTTTAAAACTGTTAATTTTTCTTTGGCGATGTTATTTGCTTTACTTGAGAAGAGCGATTATGAGAAAGCCAGGCACAGATTTCGTGAACTGAGACATACCGCAGTTTTTTTTTTCAAACTTGGCTGTCACAAGCTCACCTCCCCTACCCGAAACACTTCCGTAACAAAAATAAAGTTGCGACAAGAAACGTCGAATCAGTGAAGTTTTATTTATTGCTTGTCAAAAGGTTTTCCTTGTAGTTCCTGGCAAATTGATTTATACGTTTGAGGGATTCTGTTTTATCTAGATGCTGGAATGTTGTACCGTTATTTCTACCCAAGTCAATCGAGTATGTTAAAGGAATGCAAAGTTATTGAAGTTTCTCTACGTGTTGGATGGAGGGGAGTGAAGGAATCAGCCGAGACTTAAGAACGTGTTTTTAAAAAAGTAATTATCGGATACTTCATATACATGCCACGCTAGGACAATATGTTACGCCTGGCTGCTATTTGAAGTTGCTGAATAACTTGTTAAGCTGCACAACAATAATTTATTTAAATGTACCGGCAATTTTCCGTACTTAGATATATGTAGACGTTGCTTATCTGTGTAATATATTGTTATTTATACTTTTCACCTCCCTGGCTTTTCGTCAATCCTTTACGATGTAAAACTGACAAAAAATAATCAGACAACTTTTGTGTGTTAATTTACAGTCATTATAAACATTAGAAAGGACTAATTGTTTTACGGACACATATGCCAAAAGAGTAACTGTATATTGAAGTCTATTACAATTAACTTTCCTGATATGCACTTCCGTGCAAATGATAACTGCTAGTACAGCTATAAGTGTGCAAATAGCAAGGGAAGGACAAGGCTAGCACAGAATACGCTATTGAAAGCACCGACACCAATAAATAAATAACGTTTTGTGAAATTGTGCCTGTGCCTTGGGAGAACAATAAAAAAAAACCCCTTTCAGAAGGAAGTAACACCGTAGTCATATTTCGTGGATGCAAGTGTGTGAAGCGCTACACAGCCTGCAATGTTAAAGTCAGGTAAGAAATTTAATACGAAAATAAATCTTTCATGAGACGGTGTTCAGCGGGAATGAGTTGCACATTAATTATTATTAGACACCCTGAAATTTCGAGGATTAACTTGTGGACAAGCCAGACTTCAAGTATATGTACATTTGACTTTCCTTTCTATTTGAAACGCAGTTTGTAAGTCGCTCCCGAATTTTCGCATTGGAAATCGTCCTGGACGATGCCACTGGTATGCGGGTTTACTCGGGGATCTCCCGTTTCCCTCACCCCTTCATTACGGCGTTGTCCCATACGTCGCTTCACCCTCAACGGCTCTCAAGACTTCGACGTTAAGGGCCGCCCAAATCTCTTCACTCACTCACTCGAACCAATTGTACGCCTTGGATGTCGGCTCATTGGCCGCAGTAGTCGCACACCAAGTGCTTAGACCTGAGCCTTCTTCACATAGGATGTTTGTCTGCCGGCGACAATTACGTTCGCGAAGAAACGGTGTCTTTCAAACCGGAGACTGGCTCCGTCGTGTTGCCAAGATGCAGTATGCAAGCCAACACTCGCCTTTCTAGTTCGGCCAGACATGGGCGACGAAGGTGTCCCAAGATGAACATTGCGGCGACACAGAGTAGGATAAAATACAGAAACTATGGCCTTGCGGTTCCTTTGATGCAAGGAACTCGACCATTCATAGGCAGCGCTAAGCTCCAGTCTCATGGGTAGAGACACGCAAAATTCGCGTTATTATTTGGTAGCACGCTCGACTTCACCGCCCTATATACACTAGAATCGGTATAATTTGTTTATTGGCTTCTGCAAAAGCGAGCAGCCACAGTCCCTTTTGACTAGGCGGGATCTGATTGTGCTATCTGGTCGTTACTCGTTTCCGATTGGTTCTAGGCTGCCCAGGGCGCGTTTGACTTACCGTAGTGCAATGACAAGTGCAGCACAAACGCACATGTGTTTGAAGTATATTCTGTCTTTAAATGATAACGTGAATATTGCAGGTCTCTACTCATTGGCTATTGCACGTATGAAATATCCTATACAAGTTTCCGGGAGCTGGTTGGTGAACGACATCCCGCCATATAGCTGGTAGGTGAGGCCATTTTACCAGTTCACCTCTGTATAATTAAGTACTTTACTCTGCGGTCACGTAGGCCGGAGTGATGGCTAGTATTAATTAATTTGTACGCTGCGCGATGGTGCCACGAGCAAATTGAAGTTATCATAGCGAAACCTTGTGTCGGGACAGGAAACTAACTACAAAAGCTCGGAGGAATTTCTCACGGCTGTGCTCATTCTTGTGCTTTATTTATGCTGAATGTCCTTACGTGACAGGTTATTTCTTCTCCAGGGGATGCTTACATCAGAAAGCACGCAGGTACATCGTTCTAGGCTGTCGACGGTCAATAGAGCACTTCTGAAAAACCTACTTAGGAACTACTTTTCTAGTGACTTTGCATCCCTACGCCATATGTAAAATTTAACATTGCCAAGGGCCCTTTCCTCATCAAATTGAAACCGTGGAGATTTTAAAAAAGTAAATGTATCAAATAATATGTCAGTTCGTGCTCGCGTGTGTAAAAAACAAGAAATACTTATTTCAGTTGCCATAAACTTAAACAGTACACTCGTGTTACGTCAAGTCTCATATTTTTAATAATTCGCTGCCAACTTAACTGGTGGCCTGCATGGAAATGTATACTATAGCATATATGTAGTTATGGACAGTAATTTTATTTAAAAAGTTAATTTCAGAAATGCACAGTTCACCGTGGACGAACTTTACGTGTAATGCTCCCGTAATACAGCGAGACGAGAGTCAAAAGATGTCGCTTACCGGCACTGCGCTGTAATTACAGCCACTTTTGAAAACAAGCACGTGCGCGGACCGGCCGTTGACACTATGCACGCAGTTAGGTATTTTCGAGTGCCGACTTGGGCGGTTCTGAAGGTGAGTGGGATTGTTCTGAGATTGCTGCTACGTGCTTCCCACGAGTGCGCGTAGAACCTGCCTCGTGCGAGACGTTACGAAACTGCGCTCTCTTCTGTAAGGTGGACACGGTGTGGTAAACATGTAAGACGCGTTATCGCATTACCCTATCACAGGATAGTGAAAGCTGTTCATGGTAAATTAAACATTTTTATTGTCAACCTTTGGGAGGGGAAGGAAAAAAAACAATGCTTTCACGGTAAACTAAGCACTTTAGAAATAAACTTGTGAAAAAAAATCACTGTCATTAAAATGTATTTTAACGGCCACATTGACTGACTGGCGTGCTCACAGTTAAGTTGGCAACAAAATACGAAAAGTAGTCCCATATCTTAAACTCGTATTAAAAGCGTAACTTTTACATTTGTGACCTCCGATTTTGTTAAAAATGCTTTCTGTCTATTTTACGCAGATTCGAGTAAAAAATTTATATTTTTATCATCTTCAATCTTAGCAGTTTTACAGATCTTACTTGATTGGCGCTTTAAGTGAGATGCTCAACGCAATGATAATTTAACAAATGGTGGAAGAATACAAAATTGGCAGAGAAGTATATCTTCGGCAGAGCTTTTAAAAGTGCTCGCTTAACCGTGGAAAGCCTATAAACATGTATATTAGAGTATGCACTTGCATGGAGGATCCTAACTAAGTTGGAGTGGAGTGGAGATGTTTAGGAGGCTCTTAACATCGAGGTATTGAGAGCCGATGAGGGTGAAGCAAGGCGAGTATAGAGCAGCGCCGGAATGCTAGGGCAGGGGAGACGGGAGATCCCCGAGAAAACCCGCTGACCAGCGGCATCGTCCGGTACGATCCCCACCTGCAAGAATGTGGGGGTGACCATGGCGGAATTCAAACACGGTTTGTTGTGATCGGAGGCGAGCGCTCTAGACGTTACGTCACCGCGGCCCCTTAGTTAAGTTGGCAGGGAGCCAGTAGAAACACTCTTAGTTATATGACTTGGCGTATTGCGAGTTTAATGATTAAATTAATAACCACTGAAATAAAAATACACTTTTTTTATACGAACTCAAGTACGTTTGCATTTAACTAACAAATTTACGTTATAGTCTATTCGTGGTATCTTCACACTTATTGAAACAAACCTTTGAAAAATCACCCCAAGTGTAACGTGTTTAGTTTTTTCTAACTATGCAATGTATCACAAGCGTTGTATACTTCTGTAAACATAAAAGTATATTATTTTTTGTTATATTAAAGTTGTGATTATATTTTATCTTTAAATTATAATATATCGTTTATAATAAATGTGAATAAAAACAGTGAGAAAATAGGTGTGTTGGTAATGCCTAGTAAGAAATAGTTATTATACATCAAACCGAGTGCGCACGAATGCGGCGCGTTGTCCCTTTCGTGTAATTTTCTAGACTTAGCTAAGTTTTTTTCGCATGAGGCGGGGGAATAGCCTGAAAGTAGAACTTCAGCAGGGCTTTAGAAAGTTGGAAGTAACCGTGAATGGACTAAACGAACAATGCCACGGTTCCACTTTGATGCAACACGAATGAAGCTATCAGGCCCACTGCGAAATTAATTTTACATATGGCAGACATAGAGACAAATATGAGAAGAAACGTATATCTTTAGTCGGGCTTTCAAAAGTGCTCAATTAAGGCCCCCGTCTACCTGGAACTTTTTCCCACGTTTAGGCCGAGAAGCGCGGGAGCGATAAGGGCGACACTGCCACGCGCATCAAGTACGCCATCGCCGCTAAGCGCAAGGCTCTGAACTGGCGTACAGTGTTCTCGTCGTGCTGCGTGTACCTATGGGGCTTTCAGCGGTGAACATATTATTTTATTAGTGGGAAGTCTTTAGGAAGGTTCAGTGCAGGCCCCTATAGTAGTTTTGTATGTATCTGATGCGTGCATTTTGAGCTACAGCGCCTTGGAAAGGCCGTTTTTAGCGGTTTTGGAGTACTCTGAATTGATGTTTCTAACGTACGTGATATTTTGAAAGTACTTAACAGCTCTCGTCTGAAGTGTGTGTTCTTTTCGTAGATCAGCACGTTGGACGCACGCTTAATAGTTTCGTTGAAAAACGTGTATTTCGAACACTCTGCAACGCAGTTAAAGCGCCAGGTAGACGGGTGCCTTAACCTTAACAGTGAACAAACAGCCTACATATACAAGAGATATACCAGCCCTACGCTCTCAGAACGACATAACTGCCCAGTGAGAGATGTACAAACCCCAGTAACTACAATCCATTCTTAACTACATAATTATGTACACACACTACCATGAAATACTAATCACGGAATTCTGTCACAAACCTACAATTCAGCGTACATATTCATAATTTCAATGTATAAATGAAGACAATGTGTTTAACACTGGATGCCACTTTTAAGTAAAATATACGATGACATGCAGGAATTTCTTCAAAACGATAAATAGATGAATTATTCAGGGAAAATGTTCCTCCTTGCTATTCCGTTTATTGCGTGCTGCCACCGTTAACCACGTACACTCATTGCCATAAAAATCTGCGCACCCTTAAAAATCATTTGATAAGAGTAACGAGTTATGATATGGCAACTACTAAACCTTCGTGCTGTGGGGCGTACACGTGCGTTATGTTGAACGAGGGCGCTGCAGTCGCTGTTCGCCGGCGTCTACACAAACATATCTCAGAAAAGCAGCGTATTTGAAGTTACAAGCACGATACCTGCAATGTGAACGATATGCATGTTGAGAAGATATGCGAGACTGCCGTACAAACAGCTGATCACCAAAAAATTGATTATTTTATATTTGTACGAAATAACGTTCAGCTTGTAGACATTAGTTACTCTGTCTTGACTTAATATATGTTTGTATCGCGTAGTTTATGCACGATGGCTTGTCAAAATTACAATTTTGGCGTTTTTGGGACGTACAAATAAAATAAACGAAAACATTTACAGAACATTTAACAAGGAGGACTGAAAGGTCATGTCTTAATTCAGTTTAAAGCACGCTTAGCAACATTTATTTCACAAAAAGCCGTGGACTGCTATAACGCTACAAAAAATATATACAGCAGATTTCCTTATCTTCAGCACTTTTTAAAAATTTAAAAAAAAAAAAAAAAAAAAATTATCGTGATATTTTTATGATTTTTTGAAGTAACTCCATTAATTTTATTTCAATTAGAGTTAGCTCGTTTCGGAAAGTGAGTCAGTTTTTATTATTTGAAAGTCATGAAAACACTGAAATTATGATCTTAACTTGCTAGCATGAAAAAAAAAAATGCTGTCTAAATGTTTTACACAAGGAAAAAGTACTTAAGTAATGTATAAAAGTTAAACATTATTTTGTATAAATATAAAATAATGACTTTTTTGATGACTAGAAGCTTTAAGAGAGGCTGGATAACAGAGCTGCGAGAAGCAGGGTGGACATGCTATCGAAGCGTCCATCGTTTGGACATTGCAGAGTTCACAGTCAGACTGCGCTGGGCGCAATGGACTACACAACATACATATCATATTGAACCACTACACTACCAAAATTGTTAGGAAGGAACGATTTATGTTGCATATAAAAAAAAATGCATATATTTTGTCACGCCATAAAATGTGTTGCTACGATTTATGTATTTAAATGCTTTAAATATTAAATTGAGAAGTGTCTATGTGAAATAAAAATTTAAGTGTGTTTCCATTTTGAATGCTTCAAAAAACACATTTTGCAGATAAAAAAATCAAGCAAGGCCTTTATAATAATTACTTTGTATGTATGAAAAAAATTAGTAATTATATTTACAGATATTTTAAATAATATATTTCATGTACATTCATTTCAGTGGATTCAATGGCCAACTGGGAGAAGGTACGAGGTGAAGCGATGGCTAGCGTTAAGTTACTTGGCTCGTCGCACACAGTAAGAAATCTCTGCATTAGTTACAAGAAATGTTTTTTTTTTTAAAATCTAGTTGTCAAAGATTTTCCTGTTACTCTACAAATGAAATATTGCATGATTTTAGAAGAAAATACAAAATTATATAATAAACTTCAAGTCTACAACATCTGGCTGTAAAAATTCGTCATTTGTTTTGTGAAGTTATTACGTCGCATTGTGTGTGTGTGTGTGCATTATTCCATTACGCGGTCGCGCTGATAGCCAACGCGTGTTTGTTGGCTTCTTTCTCTGTGCGTGCCGGTAGTTGTCTGAGCCGTGCGGTGCTGCGGCCTAGCGGCGGGTCGCGCAAGGTTGATCAGCTGTTGGGGGTAGAGGCGTCGTTGCCAGGTTATTGATCGGGACGTTGACCGGCTCTGCTGGGTGAAACTTTCTGATGGCCGAGTGTGTGCGCCGAAGTATTGATCGGAGTAGTTCTCGACCCGGGACACGGGCGTTAAATTATTGAATGGGGCGAGCGTCTCGCGCAACGAGCCTAAACGCGAGCTGATAATGGATATTATTGATTCATGCAATAGTTCGCGCAGTTTACTTAGAAATCATGTTGTTTCGGGAGAACCCGAGTTTTACCCCCGTGCGTGGAAAAGTGTCGAACTGTATGTTGTGTAGTAAAATACGTGGCCGGAATATCGTTGAGAACTGACGAGCGTTATTACAGTGCTTGTACGAGGAGGATTGCATTTGCTTGGTGCTGGAATAACTAGTGGATAAAGCGAATAATAATCGCGTCAGCGGTCATCCCATTATATTGTGCGATGGGTCAAATTGATTATGGAGGGCGCCGGCGCTTCAACGAGTTACCTTCTCGGCAACGATCTCGTTGCAAATTTCTTGGCTTCTGCTCCTGCATTTCCTGCGAGGAGGGCGTTCACCACACGTCCTAGTAAATGCTGAAATCGACCAAGGTAACCATCGTTAATTTTATTATGAGCCTAAGTCCTGTGTCTTGAAGCCGCACCAGTTAATAAAAAAACGGTAAGGAAGTCTTACTTTTTTATTTAGCAGCAATATAGATTTGCAACTTCTCAGTAGTCACCGCAAGTTACTGTAGTTAATATGAACAAGTTGGTTAGTGACTTTGTTTATGACTCTTCTGGGTCGCGTCTTTTTTGTGAAGTTGTGCGAAAAGGAGGCGTCTGGAACGCTTACAGAAATATTACATACAAGTTGTATCTGTTACAAATGTTAATATATTTTTAAAATTGTGTAAATGTGTGGAAATATATCTGTTAAAATATGGCAATGTAATAATTATTATTTGGTAACTTCAGTTTTAAGTTGTTGGCAACACTGTGTAGTGTTTTGTTTTTTCTAGTTGATAAATATATAACGGTCAACATTGTTGTATCAGTTTTGCTGTTAAAGTATAATAAAACATTTCGTTTATTAAAAGGCCTTTATTCATTAAAACTCAACAGGTTATGGGCCCAGACACATAGTTCTGCATAGCATCTGTGAAGGGGTAGAAATATCGGCGAAAATATTGGTGCCGGCCCGCGATAAAAGTGAGGTTATACGTGACCGCGCCAAGAAGGAGTAATACTCGTTCATTCTCTAAATTGAGCGAGGCAGGACAACGAAATGGAAGGAAATCAGTGTGTGATCAAACTGGAAGGACCTAGCAACTGGAACCTGTGGAAGTTCCAAACAACGGTATTGCTACGAGGTCAAGGATGGCTCGACATAGTTGAGGGGCAGAAAATAAAACCTGAGGCAGCGGCTGAACATGCTGCTTGGGAGTCAAAAGATGCTAAGGCTCAGACACTACTAGTTACCAGAATGACGGAGAAAGTCATGTTGCATATAATTTCTTGCACAACATCTGCTGAAATGTGGCGTAAACTCCAAAGTGTTTTCGAGCAAAAGTCGGAAACAAGCATCCATATTACACAGCAGCGATTTTTCCAGTTTAAGTTTGAAAAAGGAACTGAGATGTCAGTATTTTTGTCAAAAATACAGGAGCTGCAAAATCAGCTTAAGCAAATGGGAGAGGAAATATCAAACAAGTTAGTTATTACAAAGGTACTAATGTCGTTGCCAGATGAGTACAAACACTTTGTGTCGGCGTGGGAGTCGGCGCCAGACTATAAACAAACCCTGGATAATCTGATAGCCAGGCTTCTGGTGGAAGAAGAAAGGGTGCAGGAGAAGGGTGAAGCGTCTCAACAAGCTTCATCTGCATTCTTTGTTAAAAATAGAAGAAACATAAAGTGTCACAAATGCAACAGACTGGGGCATTTCCAAAGCGAATGCAGAAGCAAAGTGAATAACAGTGAATTACAAGACAATAACAGTAACAGTAATAAGTGTTTTTATTGCGGAAAGTTCGGACATTATAAGGCACAGTGTCGCTTTAGGAAGTACAGGGGCAGTAAGGAAAGTAATGCATTTGTCGTGTCAAACGCAGAATATGAACATTATCAAGAGTCAAAATGGCTGGTTGACTCTGGGGCCAGTGAACATATGTGTAACAATCGCGCGTTATTTTCATCATTTCAAATTGTTTCACAGAAATCTGTGATTCTCGGCAATGGGCAAGCGATTAGTGTGTTAGGCTGTGGGCAGATGGCGGTAAAAGTGCACAATGGGAACGAATGGATCAACACAAACATAGACAACGTTCTTTACGTTCCCGAACTGAAAACGAACCTTTTCTCTATGAATTGTGCGACTGACAAAGGTTATGTCATAATGACAAGTGACAGCTCATGTAAATTTTATAAAAACAAAGAAGTTTTGGCGGTTGCAAACCGAATTGGGAGCTCGTATTATATGGATTTCCGATATGAAAATGATATTGCGAGCGTAGCTAGTACTACAAACGATGATTTAAATGTGTGGCACGAAAAATTGGCTCATCAAAACTTCGATTATGTGAAGAAAATACTTGCCACAAGGAAAATAAATGTGAAACAAACGTCTGCTCCAACCTGTGAAAGCTGCTTGAAGGGAAAAATTCATCGATTACCTTTTCATAACAGCGAAAATGGTACTTCTAAAGCATGTGAATTAATCCATGCGGACACGTGCGGTCCCATGGAGGAGGTATCTGTCGGCGGGTCGAGGTATTTCGTAGTGTTAAAGGACGACTTCTCAAATTATAGAAGTGTCTATTTCATTAAAAATAAGCATCAGGTGAAGAACTGCATAGAAGATTTCATTAATAAGGCGGAGATTTTAACTGGGAACAAAGTAAAATTGTTCAGAAGTGATAATGGGCTGGAATTTGTGAATAAAGAAGTGAGTGAAATGTTCTCAAAACGTGGCATAACACATCAAACTACAGTACCATATACTCCGGAACAAAACGGAAAGGCCGAAAGAGAGAACCGAACTTTGGTTGAAGCGGCAAGAACAATTTTACATGCAAAGAGTTTACCTAAGAAACTATGGGCAGAAGCGGTACATACTGCTGCATTTACTCTGAACAGAACGGGTAAGAGTAAAGTTGAAGGAAAAACACCATATGAGGTATGGACCAATAAAAGTTTCGATATTCAACAATTAAAAGTCTTCGGCACACCGGTGTATGTACACATTCCAAAAGAAAGACGAAGAAAATGGGATAGCAAAGGAGACAAGGGATTGATGGTCGGATATGGCGAAGATACCAAGGGTTACCGGATATACTTCCCACAGAAAAATACTGTAGAGACAAAGCGTGATATTGTTTTCTTAGAACAGAAACAAGAAGGAAGGGAAGAACCCCAAGTTACACTTGATTTGGAGAACGAGTTGAAACAAATAGTAGATAAAGTTGATGGAAACCAAGACTTACAAGAAACTCTGGTTAACATGAATGAAAGCTTAATAACTCAAAATGAATCTGGAAGTGAATATGAACCATGTACAAGTGAAGAAGAAAGCGTAATCACACCATTACAAAATGGAAATGAACGAAGCAAGCGTGTAAGGAAACAGACCGAATTTTATCAATGCAACAACATCTACAGCGAAGATGATAATCCAGTGACTTACAAGGAAGCAATGAAAAGAAAGGATGCTTGTAAATGGAGTGAAGCTATCAATAGAGAACTGGAGACACTGAAAGAGAACAACACTTGGGATTTATGTGAAGCACCAGCAAAAGAGAAAATAGTGAGTAGTAAATGGGTTTTTAAAGTAAAGACAATAAATAATGTTCAACAGTATAAAGCTAGATTAGTTGCCCGAGGGTTTGAACAGGATGATGTATTAGATCTGAATGACATCTATGCTCCAGTTGCAAAATTACCTACATTTAGACTTTTTGTTGCTATAGCAACCAAATTAAAATTGCCAATCTATCAAATGGACGTAACGGGAGCATTTTTGTATGGAGAAATAAATGAAAATGTATTTATTCGTTTGCCGGAAGGGGCTTATTCGGGTAATAATAATATTGCAAAATTAAACAAGTCTCTATATGGTCTGAAAAGTTCACCAAAATCCTGGAATAATAAATTTAATTCTATTATAACAGGAGAAGGCTTTGTTAGTTCAAAAAGTGATTCATGCTTGTACAAAAGGTGCAATGGTAAAGATAAAATGTTTGTTTTGCTATATGTTGATGACTTGTTAATATTTGGTACAAATGAGGAGAAAATTGTTCAGTTTAAAAGTGTCCTAAACAAAGAATTTAAGATGAAGGATCTAGGTTTAGTAACCAATTTTTTGGGTATAAATGTTAACCAAAATCTAGAAACGGGGATTACTGAATTAAGCCAAAGAAATTACCTAGAAAATGTACTTAAAAGGTTTAATATGGAAAACTGTAAACCTATGTCAACTCCTATTGACCCAAACTTTAATGTTAAAATACTTGAAAATTGTAATAAAAGTAATGATGAGAATATTGAAAAATATTGTAGAGAAGTTATAGGATGCCTTATGTATGCAGTGTCAAGTACTAGGCCTGATTTATGTTTTACTGTCTCAATGTTGAGCAGATTTCAAACATATTCAAATGATATGTTAGTAACTGCATTAAAAAGAGTCCTGCGGTATGTCAAGAATACACTAAATTATATGTTAGTTTTCAAGTGTGAAGATAATGTCCTAGAGGGATATTGTGATGCTGATTGGGGAGGTGATCTCAAAGACAGAAAGTCTACCACAGGCTATTTATTTAAGTTTTCCAATTGTTTGATTTCTTGGTGCTCGAAGAAACAAGTATCAGTCAGTCTGTCGTCAACTGAGGCTGAGTATGTTGCAGTGAGTATGGCAGGAAGCGAAGCCTGTTGGCTGATAAACTTGTTAAGTGATTTTGGTTACTCAAATGTATGTCCAGTAAGTATGTATTGTGACAACCAGTCAGCCATTTTTATTGCAGGCACAGACACTGTTAAGCGCCTCAAACATATTGATATACGATATCACTTCATAAAGGATTTGATTAAAGATAATAAGATCTGCCTTCATTATGTGAAAACTAGTGAACAACCAGCTGACATACTCACTAAGGCTTTAAGTCAAGAATTATTTGTAATATGTTTAAATAAGTGTTGTATTCAAACTTAGAAATAAGATATAATTGTATCAGATAAGATATAAGATAGAACTGTATTACATTGAGAGGGGGTGTTAAAATATGGCAATGTAATAATTATTATTTGGTAACTTCAGTTTTAAGTTGTTGGCAACACTGTGTAGTGTTTTGTTTTTTCTAGTTGATAAATATATAACGGTCAACATTGTTGTATCAGTTTTGCTGTTAAAGTATAATAAAACATTTCGTTTATTAAAAGGCCTTTATTCATTAAACCTCAACAATATCTATCATGAATCTTTGAGACATATTTTGAGTATTGTCCTCGCTAACAGAATTAATGTTTAACTATGTTTAATTAAATAGTTGATGTATTTCTGTGGCATATTATTGTTATCATATCTTTTTTTTTACGCATTGAAGGAAATATATATGTATATATATAGTATTCTCCCTGTTATAATGATAATTACAACTGGTGCAATTGTGCATTGATAGACATATTAAGTATGTTCAATGATAGTAAATTATGGTAATCATGACTGGTGTAAGTGTTGATGTTTGAATGGAAAGACATCTTCAGAATACTGCCTGCACTTCTTTTTGGTACTGGTGTTTGGCCTAATGGCGCATCTCTATTAATGATATATTTATTTAGCGGTTGGGCAGTATTTTATGTAAACATTTTATGCAGGGTACAGTAACTTTTAAAGGTTACCTATGCGCAGAGCTGAGATGTCCCACGCAGGGTGGAATGCAGATAGCATTATGATTGTAGGCAGTGCATCTCTAGCTAACCACATATAAATTATATCTTGCTTTGGAATTTGTTTTGCTTTGTATGCAACCCTTTTACACAGTTAATTTTTTATGGCTCCGAAAAAAAACAAAAACTACTTATCGCCAAATTGGGTACATTAAGAACTTATGCCACCAGCTAAAGGGCGTTACGGTTTTACACAGTCCTCTCTGAGGTTTAGTGAAATTTCCTATAATTAATTTGCGGTGTTGCAAGAATACCTTTGGCAACTACTTTCCAAAGTATTACTTGTGCAAAATAAGAATTACAGAGCACTACGGCAGCACTGGCAAGCGGGAACGGTTACACAGTGCTATCAAGGACAGGAAACTACACCGAGAAAGCGGACAAAACCTGTTGAGGCTTAGTTTCTTGGTAGAGAAAGCCGATATCAGCTGCTAATTATCACAGTTTCCTAGTCCCAACTCAACACCTAACGACTATTTTGCCACTGGAATTGCCAACGATACGCAACTGGGGCTCATCGTTAGCATTCTGTTCACATTGATATGCGCTTTTTTGTTTAGTAAAAACGTCTTACATCTAACCAAGTTCTAATGCGACCAGGAACGTGATTCTCATAGATTTTTTTTTTTTTTCATATTATCGGGAATACAATTATGTGAGCATCGCTAGCCGGACGGGGCCGCGGTGGTGTAGTGGTTAGACTATTCGCCTCCCACCTAGGTGAACCGGGTTCGATTCCCGGCGGGACCACTCCCGAATTTCCGCATGTGGGAATCGTGCCGGACGATGCCGCTGGTCGGTGAGTTTTCTCGGGGATATCCAGTTTCCCCAACCATTTCATTCCGGTACTACCCCATACTCACCTCGCTTCACCCTCGTCGGCTCTCAAGACTTCGATGTTAAGAGCCACAAATCTCCCCACATCACTCACTTATCGCTAGCCGGGAGTAGCGAAGTTGATAATATTCTCCATTCTAAGCACGCATCAGTGATATCAATTAGCGAAATAACATTCACTGAAAGTCAGTTGATAAGCCACTGGTGACTGGAAAATAAAGGAAATTAACTGGGAATAAGTGACTTATGACAGTTGAATTCTCGACATTCAGTTTGAATCACAAATAAATCAGTGAAATTCAGTCATCATATTAATTAATTATTAGGCACTGATTATCAGTCGCTCAATTTTCACTATTTTGACTGATTTGGTTCAACTCTCATCACCGTTTCATATTAAGAGTGTGAAAGGCAGGTGACCACTACACCTCGTGCTGCGGCAACTTCCACCCCGCTGAATTTTTTCCACCGTGTAATTCGGCTGCCGATGAGTGAAAATGTGGGTAAGTGGAGTGGAGGGGATTGGGCGGCTCTTAACAACGAAGTCTTGAAAACCGATGAGAGTGAAACGAGGTGGATATGGAGCAGCGTCGGAATGCAAGGGCAAGGGAAACGGGAGATCCCCGACCAACGGCATCGTCCAGCGCGATTCTCACATGCGAAAGTCCGGGAGTGACCCCGCCGGGAGTCGAACCCGGTTAGCCTAGGCGGGAGGTGGGCGCCCGAGCCTCTGCGTTTCCCTTCCAAACCGAGTTAGTTACCTGATATTTCCCCACAGGTTTCTTTCCACGCGTAATGAAATCGCCGATCTCATTTAGCGTAAAAAAAAAAAAAAAAAAAAAAAAAAAGGTGGCATTCCATGTGTCAATTCTAAGAACACCCAGAACCTAATAAGTTTTTAATATGTTGTCTGTTAGTTTTATTCAGGTAGCGCAAGGTACTTTCTTAAATATCTTTTAAGGTATTATGTTGGAGGTAGCCAATAAATATTCTGAGAAAACTCCAAAAACAAATCCCATTTGTAAAGATACGATCGACATGAAGATCCTCACGATAAGAAAACCTTTTCGGAGTTTTTAGAGACGACAAAGTAATTTATATTTGTGTTTTTACTGAATGATTATCAAATTTAAATATGCTTTATGACTAAGCACGATAGTAATTCGCCCACATTATATTTTACACAGTTCTGATTCTATAGACACTTACAATGGCACCACAGAATCAGTTCTTAAAAAGCTGGCTTTAACTGATTGCTCCCACGAGATATTTTTTGCGCACAGAACAGCCTTTTCGCAGAAGGCTCCCGCAGAACATGCAGTTCATTGCGTAATTTCCCCTCAACACAGGAATGGATTCGCTGGAGTTAATCGATGTCACATTACGATAATTATTTCTGCTACAACGTGGCCATGCTGTGCAAACATGTTAATCATAACGGCCCCGAGTCAAGTCGGAGTGCAGGAAGTTTCGTACGAGCGATGACTGTCTTTACACAGTTTTCTTAATTATGACGTAGCAGCTATGAAGCCGTACCTGTGATAGTTCATGGGCAAATTTCGTTTACAAACAACGAGACGGTCATTAAATAGTTCTCAGCTAACTATAATAATCTACATTCCTTCCTCTTTAGAAGGGGGCGAAACGGGGCCGCTCGCAGATTTTCGCATGTGGGAATCGTGCCGGACGATGCCGCTGGTCGGCGGGTTTTCTCGGGATCTTCCGTTTCTCCCGCCCCTTCATTCCGGCTCTGATTCATACTCACTTCGCTTCACCCTCATTCACTCTCAATACCTCGAAGTTAAGAGTCGCCCTAATCACTTTACTCATTCACTTCATTTTGAGCATTTATTTGTCAAACTGTACACTGTAAATTCACAATTTTTTAATGAAAATGGCGGAATTTTATGAAATTAAAAATTAACCTGGACTTCGTCTTTTGGTTATGGTTGACTATGTGTTGTAGTATTTTCCTTTGTGTTATTCTGTGTGGTTGTATACTGATTCCCAACAACTGGGTTAATTAAAAACAAAATTATTATCATTTGATAAATATTTGTCAGCAAAACGTGTATTTTATGTTTTTGTTGTCTGCTTTATATGCTTTTTGTAATTTTACATACTAAAATCTTTTCATATTTTCATCTTGTAATTTCTTTTTCCTTGGTTTCTATTTTGTATTCAGAATTGGCAATAGAGAAAGTCCAAACAATTCTGAATACAATCCATAACTTTAACTTCGGTTGTAACGTTTAGCTGCATTTCAGAATGAGCACTCATTCGTATTCATTACGCCCATTGCATGCACGCGTGATTACGATTGGCCTGTGCGGGTCCGTGCCCGAGGAGTGAGTTGTGGCTAGGCAGAGCAAACGCTCAATGGTACGGATTAAGAGAGTGTGATCCGTAAACTGGCTCAGAACACATGAGATATCTGAAATCCTGCACACTATTGAAAGANCAAAACACGTTTTACAGTTTTATGAGAAATAAATACGTCTGATGAATTACCGCGCAGTGGCTTCTGACGAAACAAAATCGTAGTTTAGAGTGCGGAGGGAGCGCATTTTCGAAACGAATAAGTTTGA
This sequence comes from Clitarchus hookeri, assembly GCA_002778355.1. NCBI lineage: Eukaryota > Metazoa > Arthropoda > Insecta > Phasmatodea > Phasmatidae > Clitarchus > Clitarchus hookeri. The sequence continues at coordinate 198,284 of NQII01002010.1, read as the reverse complement.
GCAAAGAATTGCTATAATCAAAGAGCAATGAAGGAAGTTGCAACGAGCGACATCATAAAGAAGGCCTCCATATGAAATTACTTATGTTTAAGAAAACACCATCGTCCTATCCGGTACTCGATTCCAGATCATGCGCAATTCGAAGTTCGATCAGAAAAAGAAATCACGAAATTATTTTGCTGACAACTTTTAGTCGTGCGTGCTAGGGTGCGATAGAAAAAAAAAAATATTTCAGACTTCTAGAATGTTTATGAAAAGTATTTGGTAGAAAAAAAGTAACACTACACGCAAAATTTGATAACCTTATAAAAATCATCTTACATATGTTCTAAATTTTCTGTATTTAGTTTTTGTGCTTCCGCAGCACTGATCAATAAAATATACACAATTTGGTCGCAAGTAAAAAAAAAAATCTGGTAATTTGAAACCCAAATAACACATTTCTTCCAATTCGCTGCTTCAGTGGACTCTGAACTGTCGCCGCGGATCGCAAACAACCCTGCAGATTAAAGACATTCTCAGTCGTAGTTATTAACAATCCTGACAGTACCTTTAATATTGTGTCTGCAAGTAATGCATTTCAGTTTTGATGCCAGTATTTTTCTGAAGCGATAATTGCTACTCGTGTGAATGCAACGAACGTGAAATAATTACAAGAAATATAATTTTGTCGATTCGCAAATGCATGTTATTGCAGGAAATCATTAAGATCCTTTCTTATTTTTGTTGTGAGCATGTGTAACAGGAAAGGCGTGTCGAAGCCGGTGGCCATTAAAACGCGCGTGTGAAAACATTTTTATTGTTTCGACTCTTTGCGTCCTTGATTTCGCGTCGGTTCAAGGCAGCCGTTGTTTGCGCACGCCGCCAACTGTGCCGACGCTTGCCCCGTAATTATCTTCCACGCTAGCATTACGTCGGAATGAAAACGTTAACTAACAGCAAATCTGCCATTCTTGCTGTTGGAAAGCCGCCTAGAGGCGTGTTGTGTAACGAGTGGGCGCAGTTCTTCGCTAACGGCGTGAGTTTGATCAAACATCACGGGCGGTTGTTACTGCCAATAACTTACGTCACAGTTAACAAGTGGTTTGGTCTTACTAGTGAGTGCCTATTTGACAGGCAGAACTTGTGATGAATATCGGTTTTCAGTTTTTGTCGAACAGTAGTTTGTTCTCTTAAGAGAGCGTGCGACATAAATTAATGCTACAAACGTCAATTGTAATCTACAATTTTGTGGTAGCCCACAGAGAAAAAGCACAAAAGGACAATCCTATATACACGGTGTATCTAAATTGGACCGACAAACTTAGGCTGCAAGTTATTCAATAAAAAATAAGGCGAAAACGTATACACGACTTACGGTCTAAAGAGAATCTCAAAGGCGGTACACATCTTTGATGTTGGACCTGAAATACTAGTTTATTACAAATATTGGACACAATTTTTACAATGGAACATTGAGAATCCGGATAATGTATAACGAAACAAAGATCTGTATACACCCACAACACTAGTCTGCCGCTGTCATCAAATTACTTTATGGCAATAATCATGGTTACTACCCTTATTTCGATTTGATTTCCATGATCCTGTAGCATACTTGGGTTTAAAATATGCATTATTAACCCCCATGTCACAATTAACTTTAACCATTGTCAGACACTCAATGCTCCACCTCCAGTAGTTGTAATAAACTACTGTTTTAAGCTCAACTTTAAATATATTGTACTGCCCTTATGAGTCACTTTATTAGACCGTATGTCGTATATATGTTTTTACCTTCATTTTCGTGGTTAATCTGCAGTCGAAATTTGACCCTGTAATGGTTTTTACTAACTTTATGAGCAAATATTTTACTTGAGTGATGTATTTTCGTCGAGCTATTTCTCACTCCGTAAATTTTTATATTTGATCACAAATTTAGCAACAAAAGTTATCTATAATCGCCCGCTTCAAAAAATAGAGAGAGAGAGAGAGAGAAACCTTTTGATCGAATTATTTTAACTTTTGTTATTTTCCGCTCGAGTCCTCAAACGAGCAAAGAGGATTCGAGGCTCCTCGATGTAATGAGCCACATAGTCCAAAGCAGTATGGTGGATTCAAGGCTACGAGCCAGGCCTTGAGGATCATGTGGGAAAGCGGCCATGTTGAGTACGGGGTGGCCATGTCGGATTTCTGTGACCTTGACAATTACCCTGGTAACTTTGAATCCAAAAAAAAATTACGAAAAAAAGTAAAATAGTAACAAATTAAAAAAGGTTATAAAAATATTGTTACTTGCTGACTCCCTCACTGGGCATCGGCTCCGTGTTCCCTGATTTTGCGCGGTCCGGCACTATAGGGGCTGACCCACCTCGAGCCTCATCTTTCCCTGGCAGACCCGCTCGCTGCTCTGTCACCCAGCGGCCGGGGGAATGATTGACAACCGATTTGGCTGGCGTCACAGGGCCTCCTCCGCCCTGCCGAAGATGTCGACGACTTGAGAGGAGAATTTTCGGGTAATATTGTCCCTTGGTGCAATATGGCATTTACAGTAGTTTCTGGGATATGGTCCGAAACTATAAATACCACCCGCAGCCGGAGGCTCGAGACTCATTGTGATAGCCATCTGGCTGAGGTGTGGTTATAGGGGAAAGTCTGGTGAAACGAGGGACATCAGCGAAGAGGACGGACAACAGCGGAGGCTATAAGACGACGGCAGACGAGATGTTTGTGCTCTGAACGCGTTCCTGCGCATTCATTGTGGTTGTAGCCTTTGGTTGTGAGATGCAGTAATACTGTATTATTTATGATGCCACATACATTTCGCACAAAGGAAAACAACAATATGACGATTGATGCTGAACTGTGAACAAATTATGATTATAGTTACTTTTTTTTTACTTATAAATTTTTTTTTTCGCCTTTAAAATTTTTCTAACTACCCTAAATATTATAAATAAAACTCACATTTTTATGACATATTTTGCTCCGAATGACCTACGGAATAAGCCCAGTGAGTGGCAGTGACTCATCGTGAATTATTCTGAATATGGGAAAAGGCGCCAGTTAAAAGTGATCTCGTGCGTAACAGAGGGACGCAAACCTCTGCTGAAGATTTCTGCCCTGAAGAAAATATGAGAAGTGACTCAACCGGGTGAATAATATACTGCATCAACACGCCGATAGCAGCTGCAGCTAAGCAACTGGATTACATGCCGAGACTAATCAGTCCTCATTTCGTACTTCCGCTTGTTATAAAGGAAATTAATAATGAGCTATGCCAATTATAACATATTTACATAATTTTATTGTTAAGTTTACAGAGATACAAACAAGTTTTAGTGAATTTTTATTTTTAAAAGAATCTAGTAACATAATTATCCAGTGCCCAAAAAATTTAATGTTCCGAAAGAAAGTTTCAAGTATGGGAAGTAAGCCTTTTTCGAAGGAAAAATAGATACCCTATTAAATTTTATTTAAACAAATATCTAAATAAAATACTAAAATATGTGCTTAAAAATTACAGTTTCATCATAACATTTCAGTAATTTTTCAAAGTTTCTGTTGAGTATATTCAAGAATAAAATAGTGGTCCGTTACTTACGTATTATTTTACGTTGTTTTTTATTCAGAATGTGTACTGAGAACTACATGCAACATTTTACTGAAGTGCATGTGTTTTGTTAATTTCCTATGGAGGATAATCAAATTTTCCCCCAATGTCTTAGAACTTTTTTTTCTTCGAGTCGCATTTAACATACAACTACAGTTGTTAAAATCAAACAAAGCAAGAACAATGCTATCGTGGGCTGCTAATCCTATAGAATTTTCTACGATAAATGTATGGGTCTGTTCAAAGTGGTTAAAAAATAATACACTACATGGCAGAGGTTTCACTTATGCGTACGGAAATTTAAAGCGACTTCAACTGCTGTCGGTGTGATCTACCAAACAAATAGTGACGCAAGGCCACTTTGGCGTAGTTGGCTGAAGCACAAGCGTATAGTGCGGGGGTTCAGGATTGGATTTCCGGGTAAGACAAGTGTATGTACACTATAGGATTCAAGGATACGTTTCATTTAGTTTGTAAATCCGCCTTCACATGAGTGGCTTTCTGGCAAAAACCGGGGGTGCTATACTATATTAGATAGGCCTATCAGCGTTTGGGTAGCCATTAATACATAGCAAAAAATAACCCACTTAATATTAAGTACAGTATATCAAAATATTTTTACATATGTCGCATTTTTAAGCGTAGTGAACGATAAAGTTTACGGTCTTTACTGTCTTCACTGCCGAATTTCTTAACTCCAAAATAGTGAATTCATGTTTCCTAGACCAATTTTTGTTCCTAGGAATAAGATCAGTAACATAGTAAAACTAATTATTTTTTAAACGTTCCATCAAAATTATTTTTGATTAAAAGCGATGAATAGTAGGTTGATTTGCTTTTACTTACACTTTACTGCTGACAGTTACTTGATTTTGTTTTATAGATTATTCCACGGTTATGTTTTGTTTGCTTCTTTATTTCATTGATTTGCTGAGTACCGAATGTTTGCGGGACCAGTTGGAAATCCAGATGCCCCATGTCAAAGTGTTCTTGATTTTTTTTGCATAATTTGCAACGACAGTAAGCATATCTGCCACAGAATGGCTTGCGGCGTTTATTTGATTTCATATTGCATGACATCGAGCAGCGGCGTGTGGCGAACTATTACAAGGTAAGCTGTGTTTTGCTCTCTGCCATACCTAATCGTTTGCCAGTTTACATATCAGCCACTTAAACTTAGTAGTGCATTTGACGTCACAGCACGATGTGTAATAGGTGCCGCGTCGCTTTCTCGTGAGTGGCCGCAGTACATTAAGTTTTTCCCGGCTCCACCTGGTTACTGATTCTTGTTGCATGGGCCGAGTGTGTACAGCAATAAGCACTAGCTTACCTTACAACACTTCACCACACGCCACTGGCATCGGGATGTATCCATCCACGAAGTGGATCGAAGAGGTACTAAATGTGCCCTTATTCTGTGTCTACGGTGGACGGAACATTTTTCTGATGCATTAGTACTGTAGTCCCTTGTTTATTATGTACCATTCCAGTAATACAATTTCGTTTGAATAAAAACATTATTTTGGTGCACAAATTTTTATGGGCGTAAGTGTAAAATTAAATGTCACATGTAAGCGTATTACAGAGAAAACGATGTTTCTTGTTACTACTTGCGGCATATATATTTGGAATCAATGATTCTCTTTAATGCTAATGGTTGACGAATGAATTTTCCAACATGAAAAGGACCTGATTTTCTAAATGACACACGAAATAAAATGAGTGTTCTATTCATCCTAAAAATAACATTTCGGCAAATTACGATCTCAGTTTGTCGATGTTTCATATTCGCACCTACTGGGCATATTCTGAACACATATCTAATCGAGTATAAACAAACAAGCCCGCACTGCTTTTTTATGGGCTGTTATACTCGAGCTCCAAATTTTTTTTATGTGACAGAATGAGCCGTAATGTTATCCATTACCACACATATAAAAATTTGCTTTTAGCACGTATAATCTTTTCTTACTGAAACAGGTTTAGCAACCTCATTCCGAGCGCATTTTACGTAACGTCACAATAAATTACAATACCTGCGAAAGAAAAAAAAATCCGTTTCACACTCCTGTAGTTCATCTGAAGTAAAAAATTCCAATGCAATATTTCAACAATTTGCGAAAAATAAAAAAAATTACTAGAAGCTCAAACATAGAATGGCAGTATCATTCCTAAAAAAGAAAAATATATCAAAATAAATTGAAAAAGAGAAAAACTTTTTTCGAAAAAAGAAAATTCCATAACTGTATTGCAATTCTTTCCGGGTTCCAAATATGTGTATCAGTGTAACTTGGCACATGTGACACAGAAAGACTAGTGGTATTCATGCAACGTTAATGAATTCCATTAAAGATATTCTGTATTTTGTATGTACACAAATATTACTTGCATTTGTTACAAAATATTTAGTGGATATTAATTATGCCAAAATTACTAGCGGGAAAAAAAATTGGTGACTACTCAACTATTTATTAACAATTACATACATATTTTTATTAAAATAATTATTTATCAAACAAATAGTTCAGCGGTATATTTGCAAATAATATTATGTTTGTCACAAAATCTATGGCAGGGAGAATATTCTTTTTTTACATGCTTGTGATTAACAATTGAAAAAATTAATGTTTTAATTTAATCGTTAAAAAATGTGTAATTTTTAACATATTAATTAATTTTAAAACTAATTAACTTTTAACTCTTAATCTTTAAAATATCTGGTTAAAGATTAAAACTAACACTAGTTAACTTTGCAATCGCATGGAGGCCGAATATGACAACGAAATATAAGAAAATGTCATTAATATCTTAACAAAATTTCTTAAAAATACGCAACGTATTTGACGGCCCAACGAGATGCACACCACGATATGGAGATCGATACACTGACGTTATGGACTGAATCTAAGATCATCGTTAGTCACACGCAACGCGATTGCGAGGTAGACGAGATGCCACCGTCCCGATCTATCGATATAATCTCTCACTACGCAAAAATCACAGTTGCACAGTCGATAGTTCTCGTGCGGCGTGTACATTTAGATTGTTTTTATAGTCACTGCACTCGTTTGGTTTCGTGCGAAGTTGTGCTATCAGAGTTTATTTTAGAAGTTTCATTTTAAGTGGTTTTGTAGAAGAATGTTAATTCATAATTTTGATAAATATGCCTAGTTGATTCGGCATCCAGCAACAAAGTTGAGGTAATTTTTTTCTGGGACTAAAAATTGTGATTTTTTTTAATGTTTTGAATAAACATTGACGAAAAACTTTTTTGACTTGATTTTAACCTGTAAAACTTTTGTTGCTCCTTAACTTCTAACTTTTATCAGTTACTTTGGTTTTATCATAAACTTTAATCAGTTAAATTTGCATGGATTTTAACCTCTAACTTTAATCAGTTAACCTTTTCTCTAACTTCAACTTTAATCTTGTTAGATTATTTTGTTGACTTCACCGTGTATATTTTTTAACTGGTTAATGAATTTTAATTTCTAAAAAAATCCTTCTCGCAATGCCATTGTCAAAACAACAACTAAACACTTCGTTTTCCTTAAAGAATCTCGACCTTTTGTTTATAACAGATAAATATTTAACCACATGTGACCAAATGTAGCGGTTTTTGACCAAGAAAACGAAACATGGGAAGTTTATTTTTACTATACTGAGTAACGGCTTATACAAAGTATCCTCTTTCGACAGAAATGCATCCGCTAGAGAAGCGAGAATATTGGCGGTCGTGTGTTCGGACAGACGTTAGTGGTTTGCTGCTGGGAAGAGCCTTGCGCCTAGTTTTTGCTTGCAAGTACCGCAGTGGACATTGCCGATAATCAGTGGGATTATTTTGTGTTTTCTTTGTTCCGCCATCGTATAATTTCATCATGTGGTGAGCATCGCCTCATTTTGTAATATCTGGATTAGGCGACTCCTTATCCGAATCCCTCGTTCCAAGAACCACATGTGCAATTATGTAAAACTTAGAATTATGTTAATGGAAAACTTGCCTAAGCATATATTTTTATGTTTGAGATATTATTATTTGCTATGATCTCTTGTCATTAATATTTCTGGTGTAGATATCTTGAATTAACTTGAATACGGTTAACTCCAGCTAAAGTATACTTTCGTCGATTTATCGAATATTGCGGATTTTTATTGTTGATTCGTTATTAAGTTAGAAGTAATGTATATGCCGTTTAATAAATAAAGTTTAGAATAATTTACATATCCTTTGGAAGCATTCGCAACTGTAGCTATGCTTTATAGATGCCATGTTCGTTACGATTCAGCGAGGGGACAAAATTATTCAAAGCCTCAACGTTATAATAAAGTTTTAGCGATGTCGACAAACAAGCTACTATATCGGTTACTCTGCCGCACTGCTATAAGGCGTCAATATCAAAGCAATAGTAATTACAGGCCCTAGTTGGGTTCGAAGTAAAGGAATAAACAACGTTCTCTATAAATAAGTTTATTTGCGTCCACTTTGCATTGCGCGTTGACTCGATGGGGTTATATCATCTAGCGCAACCACTGAGAAGTAAACGCCGTGACTTAACCTTCAAATGACACCACCAATGCCGTACAGATATATATCTGGAATTACGTCATAAACCTGAAAGCGGCACGAGGAATGTATTAAAGCTAGTCAATTTCTCGACAGCCTATAATCGAGCAGTTTACCATAACGATGGAAAAAAGGGGGNGGGTGTTCTGATGGTCAGGGAAGGATATTTATTTCTTTCGTTTGTGTACTACGGTAACAATAATGACATCAGCTAAATATCTGCATTAATCATGAAAACTCGAGTAGTCGTAAATTAGTATTACCGTTGGTTCAGTTAAATTGTGCTCATACACTTACTACAAATCTAAATACTTCAGCGTCACATTTAACGTTTAAGTATGTAGCTTACCAATAAAGGGACCAGCTTATGTTTAAATATTAGTTTAATTCTCATTGCTTTTCTTAATCTTGAACGTCGCTGTCATTGTTTAGTGTTCAACAAAGTTATGAAAAACATTTCTCTTAATTTATGCAGATATCTGATGCTCTGCGTTTGTGCTGTTGCTCGACAATCAGGGTCGTGTTTGAAATCTGTCAGCTATCCACGTGTAATATAGCCGCAGCGTGAGTGACTCAGGTGTAAGCCGCACTAACACGAACTTTTAACAAGTCAGCTACCTCCTGTTTCACACAGATTTATGGAGTGATTTGGACGCTGGAGTACAACACGAGCTCGTTGGCGACCGAAGACATTGGCACGCGAACAGGAGGCTGGTCATTCGCGCGCACCAGAAAACCTAGACACCATTAATAAAAGTCGTTTCATTGGGCACAAGACGCCGGAGTGGCGCAAACGGTTTCGACAGCAGCAGGATTCCAGCGAAGCACGGATTGCACAACTGCTAACTCGTCAGAAGCATGTAGAATGAATGTGCAGGCTGTTCGTTGCTGCACGCGAGACTGACAAATGTGCCAGACTCACTAATTAAACTCAGTTGGCTGAAAAACAGGCTGACCTCCAGGGTACACTGCGCACATATAACATGAAATTCACGGGGTTTCCTTTCAGAACATTACGTCTGCAAGCTCCTCCACCTGATAGCTTTTACTAGTATTGTACTTATATGAACAGCTGTTAACAAAAGAGTTATACATATCTCTTAAGCCCCTGTCAGATTTTCTCCTTCAAATATATGCGACAAGAAAATTTGAAAGCGAAATACGACCATCAAAGTTTTCCATCAAAATAAGTTTGTCAAATAATCTTGCATATGCTTGAAAATCTGCCCCATTGTAAAAACGGTTTTTTTTTGACGGACTCAATCTGATTTTTGTTTAAACATATTGTGAAAAAAGCATACTGTTGTTGTGATACCATGCAGCCCAAGCGGGAAACAATATTAAGAATTTAGTTACTTACTTTCACTTCTGAACTAATTTTTAAATTTTACTTATCGTAGATGTTTACCATGTAATAAAATTTATTACTTCTGATTTATTACATTTATGGTTCTGCGTGCACTGGCACAATTCGTGCTCTGACTGATATTATACAAATTAATTATCTCAGTAGATAGACTTGGCCGATCCGAGGACAAGGGCTGGGGACTACAGATCTGCGGATTTGCCATCATATTTGATAATGTCATAGCGGTCATAGTGTCCACCATATTATTTCCGCTCACCATGTTATTTATTTCCACCATATTGTTTTCATCCACCATCTTGTCTCTGCAATCATCTTGTTTCAACCACCATCTTTTTTTAATTTACCATCTTGTTTCTGGCCACCACCTTGTTTCCATCCAGCATCATGTTTCCATCTGCCATCTTGTTTTTGCCATTCGCCATCTTCTCTGCCATCTTGTTTCCAATTGTCTTTTGTTTACATCGACTGTTACTAAGGGTGCTGCCAGTCGTTCGACGATGGCAGCTAGAATGCGTTGGTGTCGCTCTCGCTCGGCCCCTATGNCATTCTGGTTCTAGAGTTGGCCACTAGGGGCACTGCTTTTTATTTAATTTTCGCAGAAATCAAAATATTGTCTGTAGGAGGGCAGAATCAAACTGCCGAACATCGGGTCGGCATGCAGGTGCTTTAGACCACTCGGCTATCGGGACATGTGCTGGTACTAGGGTTCAACAGAAGTAATATGACGAGTGTGCGGGAAAGAATAAATATTTTTGTTGTGATTATTCTACTGTGTAGTAATAATTTTTAAAATATTGTTTTGACTATCCAAGACTTATATAGACCATCAATACTATTTTTTTCATATAGTTATAGACTTGCAATAAGAATTTCTCATATAGTCATAATTCAGTAAATTTTTCTTTTTAAAAATATTATGAAAAGGTGTACCTTTGAAATAAAACACATTTTTATTACATTTTTTATTATGCAGTTTTATTTATATATAATTTGGTTCATTAAAGACATTTATTTTACTTGCGCTGGCCATCCATCCTTCGGTTTTGGAACCGGTCATCCGTCCTTCGGTTTGGAATTACTCATACATCCTTCGGTCTGGAACTGGCATTATTTTCGGTGTCGCCCTCTCACTTTACCACCTGCATGGCTGCTAAAGCAACCATGTGCGCGGGTATCTGGCTGGGGATAGAGCAATACAGTAAACTCCTACAGTATTACAGAGATATAAAACATATATTTTAAATCGCCATGGTTATGCAAGAATGAGATGTAAAGGCAGGTTACAAAGCCGAAAATTATAACAACCTAGGACAAAAGAACACTCTGGACAGAAGAGACAACAAGAATAAAGAAAACCGCCGAAAGTAAGTGAACGAAAGAATTGTAGATAAAGAGGAAGAAAAGAAATATAAGAAGTAGATAGATAGGGTGGGTAAGAACAATACCGCCTTTAGTGATTACAGTGGGCAAGTAAAACATATTTCACCCCCACAAGCTTGGTAAAGGATAAGGGTTGGAACACCCAGGAATTGGCTTTAAACCCTGGTCGGAGGCCCAAACAGAAGTCGCAGCCTCAAATCCCCATGCAAGAGTGCACAAGCGAAATTACCGAAGTGATATACTAGTTGAAACAAAGTATAGTCAAAATTGCTGGTGGTGGCACAATCTCTCACATCATGACATCTGTATCAGTGTGTTAGGACCCATACGTGCGTGCTTGATGTCAGTAGAAGCTACATCAATCGAAATTTTACATACATACAACACCATATGCTTATATTGGATAGAAATACTAATAAACGTATGTTATTTTCTTCTTATTTTCTTAATTTCTACTCCATACGACCATATGATATTGCATGAAACATTTTTTTAAATTCTCATATCCATATGACTCTGTCAGTATTCCGCAGTCCAATATCCATCTCTTGTCGTCCTGCCATGTGAGCGCGACTTTGTTCATTCACTGGGTGTAAACTTCGTGGTGGTATGATCTTACATTATTCATGGTTACACGCACGACTTCCTGCTGATTCAACACTTTTTTGTAATCTTCAAATGTAATTTTATTTTTCAGACTGGTCTTCTGGACTCCCCTTGTCTTCTTGGTTACTTTGCCGCCACATATACATATAACTATACTCTTTGGCACACAGCCCTACGAACTTGCTTATCAGTTCGCCACCTCACTTGTCTTTAAATTTCCCCACCACTTTCCTGTTGGTGGGGGAGTAGCAGGGATGAATGGGTGGGCAGACGCTGGTATCCATCTCTTCCATGAGCCTGGGTATGTGGCCAGGTCTGCATAATAACCCTGCGTTTCAATTTCATAAATTAATGAGTTAGTATCTGTATATAATACATTAAAGTTGTCTTCATACTTATTTTCCATGATGTCGTGATGGAACCTGTCCATTAAAGTTTTGGAGAGGTCGAGCACTGAAAATCTGGTGTAAATAGATTTATCGAACAATATTGTTTCTTTTTCCATTTTCATCAGGGATAGGTTTTCGTGGTAAATCGTCCTGCACTTGAAGAAAGGCTTCGAAATAAATCTCTTCATCCTTCTTTCATAACACAATAATTCCATGACTTGTCTCTTCCTCTTATTTGCCATATGTTTTCCAAATGTTGCGTTGTCCATAAGCTTAAAAAAATCTTTTTCAAATTATTGCCGGCTGGCTTGCCTTTTTTCCGTATTCAGATCGATGTAGGGCTTAAGCTGTGCCTCTAGTTAGAATTGCAGCACCCATAGAATTTTATTAACTGTAACCCCATTTTCCGTTGCTTGTTTCAAGTTGATAAAATGCACAATGCAGTTTTTCTTTACTTATAACGTCGTCAATAATTTTTTGTTCTTGCCACCTGGAGGACACTCGTTGGCAGGCAGGAATTGCAGGTCTTTGTGCAAGTCGTGGAGTTCAGCTGGATATTCTATGTCTACCTCCAGCACGTAGCCGAATAGGCCATATCTGGCACCGCCATGACATCGATGAAGGTGCTCACCCACTGGAAGNACGCACGGGGAGGGACAGAGACATCGTCCAACCGTAAAAATTGTTCGCGTCTTTGTACTGGAGATAGACAGGCGGCTTGCTGGCATCGTACATGGACGGAATGTACTTATCATTGGCTTTTGCATGATGCTTCACACGTTGGGCCATTCCACTTCTTATGCCTTCTTCAATGAATAAATACCTGTCGTAATCTGTCAGCAGTTCCAGCTCGACCTTGGAGTACCTTGAAAATTGCATCGAATGAAAAGCCCGGCGCGCTCACATAACGGACACAGTCCAGGGCATAGGTTTCGCGGCACAGTTTCCTAAAGAATTCAAATATATCTGACAACAACAAAACATCTGTATTCAGATAAATGTTAGAATAATCTTCTATTGTCTTACAGTCGAATTTTTTCCAGACTTTAAGTGCACGAGCATAGTCTTCTTCACTTATGGCCGTGTACGTCAATTTATTATAAAATTTGTCGCTGGGGGGCAGCTACATCTCTTCAAGTTTCTGCAAGCTGTCTATGTAATTGTAGGGGAACACTCCCTTTCNCTGGTTCCATCTTGTCTGGGCTGAAGAAGTTTGCTGTTTATTTTCAGCTGGTCTGTTGGCAGGTTTTCGGCGAGGGCGGCAAGGTTGGCTGACATGAAGCGGAGGGTGTCTATACATTGTAGTGTAAATATCTCCCCAGCGATTTTGAGAATGTTATTAATTTAGCCTGTGTATGCGGGATGATGAATATACTGTCTTCGTCGTAGCCCAGATGTTCTATTATAAAGTTCTCGTCATATGTCAGGTTGTGGAAAAACACAGGTAATCTTTTTGGATGGCAGCAGAGTTTGTTACAGTTATTACAGGAGGCCCTAATGTAGTTTCCAGTGAAGTGGTAGTGGTCCATTACCTTCCAGTTATCTTGTGTACATTTTTCTTCACAGTATCAGCAGACGTCTGTCATGGCATTATTCAATAATTGCAGATTGCTGAGCGACTTCATGGGTTCACTTGTCTCGTAAATTTCCTTCACTTTATTTCCAACATCCACGATCTCTTCAATAAATTTCTTGGCTGCATCTTCCCCAGTGAAAATTTTCGGCCCAATTGGTAGACTAATGGTTCTGGCGGCAGGTACGATGTCGTGGTCGACTTGAACATAATAGCAAAAACTACAGGCCTCTTGCTTCTGATGAGAGTGCATGCTGGATGCCTGAGTGGTTGGCCTGGCAGGTTTGAACAGGCATGAGCATGGCCTCGAAATCAGCGAAGATGAAGATTGGCATCTTGTCTGCGTTATGATAGTTATTTAATTTTAGGGTTGGCCTTCTTCCCTTCTTGTCGTGGCTTGGCATCTCAATACGTGAGGAGCGCGAGGGCTGCAATACTTATTGTGCTCCACCAGCTTCTCTTCGCCTGTCTTTTCTGTCACTCGCAGCCTGGGATCATAGCAAGTGAAACGCCTTTTACAAATATGGATATTGTGTCCGTGGGCTGTCATTTATGAGCTGACCAGTCTTGAATAGTTCTTTATGTATGTGCAGTGTGCATTGTCTTCGGTGGTGAGGAGGAGGAGATCGAAATGTATTGGCTTCTCTTCATCACACTCTCGTCTTGGTGCCACCTTCATTTAATCACTGAGAATAAATACATTTACCGTCACTCCAGGATTTTGCTTTTCAAATTTCGATATGAGGTGCAGAGGTGTGGGGAACTCGGTATGATCGAAGTTGAACTTGCTTTCCAGTTCTCTGTAGTGTTTGTCTACTCGCTCTGGTTGTGCTCTTTCAATGTATCTGGCGAGTATGGCCCATTTGAAGCACTCGTGATCCTCGTTTTTCAGATTCATCACGGCTTACCCTGTTTTTTATTAGCGTTGGCAAATCAATGTAGCTGGATGTGCGCAGACGCTGCAATTTATTTATTCTGAACTGCATTCTCTTTACTGCACTGAGTGTCCATTCAGATCCCTTCCCCTAGTATTTCTCCTCTTCTTGGCATATTTTGATTAAGCTGGCCACCACAGCTTCTTCCACATAATATTAATTGTAAATAGGCAAATGTTTTGTCTCGGAGGCGCTCTGATCTACTTCATTTTCATGGGGTTCAGGTTTGCCATAGCCAACTTCCAAGAGCAAATTAAACTTTATTGGTACATTTTCAATTACTTCTTCCTGCAGCTCGTCGATGATACTCTGTTTCATTTCTTCCACATATGTGCACACGTCCTTGGTCTTGTCACGTGTATTTTCTGCCACATATGTTTTCAGATCCCCTCTAAATGTAGTCTCGGCCAACACAAATCCGTGGGCTGCCGGCTGTCCGGCCTCTACGACGATCCTCGGTCGAGGAGTTGATGCTGGTAGTTGTGCTGGCTGTTTCTGGGTAGAAACATCACATTTGGCAGTCTTCACTGGTTGGATTGTGGAGGGGGGGGGGAAGGCTGCATACTTCTTGGCATGCTCTTTCAGCTTGTCTGCCCTGTAATATTCTTTCCCACAGTCCTCGCAGGCAAAAGTCTTCTTATCTGGGTTGAACTAGCACCCATTTTCGTGCCTTCAGTCATCTGCTATGTTGGCAAATGGGGCATTGTAAAACTTCCAGTTGCCAGCTGCTTTCTGCTGCACTGTGCCATTGCAACTCCTCAAAGGTCGCTCCATGTTGTCCTTCCGCCCAGTCTGCATCCCCTACTTCTCGCAGACTTACTCCTCTTCCCTGTGAGGATTATGGATGCAGGTTCTCTCGTGCCTCAATCCGTTGTTGCGTGCAGATAAATATTTGCCGCAAAAACCACAATGTAACCCTAGAGGCAGTATTGCACTTACTCCAGAGACAGAAGGAGGCGAAGGAAGTTGGAAACCCTCCGAAATTACCACGTCAACACGGCCGCCCTCCATGCTCAAGACTTCAAAAAAAAAAACCTGCAACATACGGGCACGAATAATATTAATAATGTGGACATAACATAATTGCCAAATAATTTGAGGAAGCTGGAAATAAATGTTTAATTAATACGTAAATTCATATGTAAACAAAGCATGTGTAACTACTCTGTCTCTAAGTATATTTATACACTGCGTATAAATACTTTTTTTTTTAGAAATTTTTTAACAATATGAAAACATATTTCATCAGTGAGATTTAAGATTTAACACACAATAATATATTTATGTTTTTTTTCCACTGAACTATGACATAGACAAGCTATTTACGAATGTGAATAACAGTTTTTTTTAAAAAGCGACAAAATGTTTTTCTAGTAGAAAACACTTTTTTTTTTTCATCAAGTATAATTAAAATCCTTACACACAGTTTTGCATGTAGACAGCAGAGTTACATACCATAAGAATAAAAGGAAGACTGATGCCACTCTCCTAACAACGATAGGCTACGTTGCTAGGGACTCCCGTGAAACAGACGATTTGATTCGCAAAGGGGACTCTCTGACGACCTCCCATGGAAGTCATTTCACCTGGACACAAGTTCACTCGCATAATGTAAAAAAAAGTTTAATAAGCACACGCAAAAATATTTGTCACGTGGTCGTAAATACTCACTGCTTGTATTAGCGTGAAGATGCCGTGGTTTCCTTACGGGCGTACAGACTTGACCGCAAGACGACAAATCAGCAACTCCAGGAACTGACAGGACCTGTGACTGCTGACTGCGAAGACATACAAAGGATTAATGCTCGTAAAAAAAAACAAATACATACATAAATTTTCATTATCTCGTCGGTGCTAGTACTTACTTTCAAAAGAATTTGCAATACACGCGAACTGACAGTCGGTGCTGACTTGCTCCGATGTCGGTTGACAGGTCAAGCTCAAACCTTTGGCAAGGGCTCGACGTACTGGCTGCCAATCACTGCACAAAATAAAGTAAACGTTGTTAATAACTTTGCATTGTTACATTCAGTACGCCCACAAAACGATTTTATTTTTAAATCGTTTGCATAAAAATTTTATTTAAAAATAATTAAGAGCTTATTGCCAAACAAATAAACAAGAAAGTGCAACAGTTATGTATTTTAAAATTAAAGAGCTTATTAACCAACAATCTGCATAAAATGTGATGGCATATAAATTTAAGAGCTCGTTAGCAAACAAAATGAACAAGAATTCATAAAACTCGACGATAAATAAATTAGAGAGCAATTACTCGAAGCAAAGCTGGAAGGCGACCGTAAAACCTCGCAATAACTCTCCAAGCACAAGATGGTGGCGAAGAAGGAGGATACTGGGATATGCAGACGAGAAGCGCTGATATCAGAGTGAGCGATTTGGAGGTTCTCCATCCTTTATATATCCTAGCCAGATGGTGGGGAGGCACGGAGTGATTTAAGGAATATAGAACCCGCAGAGTAGGGACCACCATGGGAGACTTCCTCTCTCTCCTGGCCAAGCATTTTCATTGGCCAACTTCCCCTGCTTCCAGTCTTACTTATTTTGTCACAAACTATGTCAAATATAAGGTAACGATTTTTGGTCAGCCATTTTTATTGGTTGACTTCCCCTCCCACCCTACTTATTTCCTCATAAACTATACAGAGATTGTAGCAGTAGGAAAATACCAGGTGAATTTAGGTCAACCAAATCGGTTGACGTCACAGGCAGGGGGCCCTCTTCCCCATCCTTCCCAGAAACATGTAACCCTAACTATTATTTAAATACAAAGAAAAATGTTACACTAAAATTTTTAATATATAAAAAAAATTAAATATTTGTATTCTACCATGGAGTATTAGTTATTATCTCAGTTTTCATACAATAATAATCACAAAGAGTGTCGTGACATATTGTAATTACAGTTTTAGCAAGAATGTATTGAGCCCGAGACGTTTGCCGGCCAGGTAGAGCGAGTAGCAGCAATGCGCGGGGCGACACTGTATAATCACTGTATATCAAGCTGCGACTGCGTAATTTCACGCCGCCCGCAGAGATAATGCACGCACCGCCCGTCGTCGCGCTGTGAAGGCGCCACTGTCGCGCGACTCGGCAGGGCAGGAGAGACTCAACTCGCCTCCTCTACACAACAAAAAAAAAAAAAAAAAAAATTATTTTACCTGAAAATCCATACGTATCAAAAGGGTATTGGAAACAGTACTCCGTCAGATTCCATTGCATTGCTAGTATTACACAAAAATATGTAAACGGAAAAGCATAAAGACTGCATTTACCCTTTTCCCAGATTTTGAAATCATTAAAAAAATCACGCAACATGTGCACAGAACTATGCATCAGTCCTTGCAAGAAAACACTGCATGTTCTAAGGAGCCAGTAACCGAAGTGTATTCACTTTCTGTTATTTTTTGAACTTACACACATATATATATATATATATATATATATATATATATATCAAATGCTGTTGTAGTGTTCGTAGCATCTGCCGATATATAACTTAATCTATATGCTTAAAATATGTAAGTGGCGGGAACGTAAATAAATGCGGCGCAAGCATAATAACTCAGCTCAGGTAGGCAGGCTCCTTAATATGTAACGTCTGTGAATAAAAACATCGTTTCTAAATTATGGTTTTTATAGTGCATACACAAATACAGTAAATCCTTGGATAATAAATTCTTTTCAAACAGTCTGAAATGCAATTTTAGTCGCTGATTTTTAAAAAATCACCACATATATTTTGTTGTATCGTGTATCATAAGCTATCATTAATGTTTTGGCTAAATTGAACTGTTACCTATATTTAATATATAAATAATTTAAATATACGTGCTATTAAGAAATAGGAGCACGAATATGATTCGTTGTCCTTAATTTTATTTTAATGAAAGTAGAACTTTAGCAAGGCTTCGGAATGGACTTTATTGTCTAAGCAAGAAACTGCTAACAGATCGTAATATCCACAGATAAATATTGGGAAAGATTTACGCATGATGAAACACAAGATACGTTTTAAATAATATATCACATTCACTGCTACATCTACAAGCCGTAAAATACAGCCCGAAACTCCCGCATTGTGAATCTTGTTCGAGCCGTAACGTATAAACACATAGTCATAAGATTAAATTTATTTTACGGCCTACAGACGCCTTTTGAAGGATTAATTCGCGTATATCTTTAGATGGCAGAAGTGCTTGTAAATATCTTTCTACTGCTTGACCGCACACGAAATGATTGCGTTACTACTGAGCAAAGTCTTTTATGGTTTGTACGCAAGGCTTTGGAATGTACCGTTTATGACGCGCGCTGTTCTGATTTGTTGAACTCGTCGAACACAAAAAAAAGTTTTCAAACTGCTCCAGTGTACAAAATGTTTGATGGAAACTGAAGCTATCCAACTTTTCCTGAAAAACGTAACGGCGTTCAGTGTGTACCTAATTTTATCCATCCAGGTGAATAATATTGAATGAAATTATCTACAATCCTGCAAGACCCTGTCTCGAACAGCTGTTATCTGATCTTCGTTATCTTCCAAGAACTTTGTTTTATGATGCAACACACACAAGCCTTCCTTCCACTTTAACAGTAAAGCTACAAAATTGAAACATTTCCAATGTGCATCTTTTTGAACTATAGCCATTTTAACTTTAACAAATAACTGATAATATTCAACCGTTTTACCTGAAATATATTCATGAAAAGTAAACACGTTTCCACGATCGAAATGAAGAAAACCGAAATCAAGGTTTCCAGGCAAAGGTGAGCTTGATACGTTGTTTCATTTTAGTAAAGAATCACTATCCTTGCTTTGGAAATCAACTGATAGGCTTCGTAATTGTTACGTTTGTGAAAAAAAAAAACAAATAAATACAGTTTACCAGTTGGTAGTTTGCTTATTTTAGTAAGACATCAAATAATAGTAGTTCCCTTACAATTCTCGGAACAACTAAATGAAGACATTTGGCCGGCTCTTAACATCGAGGTCTTGAGAGCCGACGAGGGTGAAACCAGGTGAGAATGGAGCCGTGCCGGAATTCAAGGTCGGGAGAAACGGGAGATCCCCGAGAAAACTCTCCGACCAGCAGTATTGTCCGGCACGATTCCCACATGCGAAAATCTGGGGGGGGGGGAACCCCACCAGTAATCGAACCTGGTTTGCCTAGGTGGGAGGCGAGTAGTCTAACCACTACACACCCCGGTTCTGCACTCCGTTAATTAAATTAATCAAATGTAAATAAGAATACAGCATACAAAATAATTAAATTGAGCAATTCCTGGTACTTTGTGAACACTGAGAATGGAAATGAAAATAACAACTGTTATGTTAACAAAATAAAATCTTCTCTATAAACACATTATTCTGAACCACTGCTTCTTCAGTCATCATGTAATGAATTGTCGTCGGAGGATAATTTCCTTTTTTTGACTGTATGTCATCAATATCTCGCAAATTAATAAATTCTTGATTGCTTTTCGTCTACTTTGATTTCTGAGAGGCCCGTAAACTTGCAACATATGGATAAGATGTAATGAGGAGTCTACGAGTTAAGTTAGTATTGGTGTCAACTCTTGACGTTTTCCTTGTAAATATTCCCCTAAACTTTATGTTGTCCTTATTCCTTGCTTCCAGCGATTCGTCTGAAAACTGTCCAATGGTGAGAATGCAAACTTCAATTATGTCTATATTCCGCGGAATAAGATTTTATCATCAGTAACGGGCATTCGATACCAGTAGTAATTATGGATATATAAGTCTCTTGTGTCCTTAATAAATCTGTCAAATTTATCTAAGTTAATCTTTTACTTCGGTTTAGGCACTCTAAAATAAGCCCAGATCTCATTATTCAGTCCAGGTTGATTCCGGTTATTTCTGAAGCATTATCAAGGTTTTAAAAAAAAAAAAATTTGGGCTGTATTTCCATCATTGGTATTGCAAATTTGTTGTTCAGGCATATCGACTAAAAGGGCTAACTGCTGCCTGAATTTATCTTGAACTTCTTTTTTATTTTTCGTTAATTTTTCTTTATTTTGAGCTCTACGCGCTAAGCTTTTCCCAACTTCTAGTTGATATGAAATAAGCAGAAGGCATTCAAATAACCTAATCCAGGAATTAAGAGGATATATCACATAATACAGATATTCTGGTTTTATTTATCTTGTGGACAGAGCATCAAAATTTTTCATGTCTGTCGGTTTCGCTCCGCACAGATAACAGTTTGGGTTTAGGAACACGAGGACGTGGATTTCGGCATTACAAATTTCGCAAAAAATCAATATTGAAGTAACATAAATTTCTAAATCAGAAAATGATACAGTGGTGAGTGTTAGTAAACCTTTCTGAATTCTATCATGCCAACTTCAGTGACTATTATTTTGGCCGATTCCTTTGCAAGAACAAATTTGATAGGGCGGCAAGTGCCTGGTAAAAGCTGGGGATGGATTTTTCCAAATTACCTTTTTGTCTTTATCACTATGAATTTAAAATGGTACTATGGGCAGACTAAAAAAAACTCTTATCAGGGTAACATTCATTTGAGAAATTCTGATTGCATTTGTTTTGTTCAGACCCTTTTACCTTCTTCCCTTAATTTCATTTCAGCGGCTGTACTCTGTTCTTGAGTAGACGACTGCAGTCGGTGCTGCATCTTCAGTCGTTCTCCTCTGAAACCACAAGGAATGAAAGGCTTAGGTACCGACGTTGGAGTAGTGGATTTTGAAGTGTTTGTAGCAGCTTTCCGTAAGTATTCAGAAAACTTGAAGTCTTCCTGAAGCCAGTTCGAGCAATAAACTTAGGAAAAGTTGTTCGTGCCTTGCAACGTTTTCCCGATTTCTACTAACGTAAAACCAACGATTCCTAACTTGAGATTTTTTGAGTTTTTAATCAGTATCAGTAATACGTTATTCTCCTATTTCTTGTAGAATATAAGTAATTAAGGCATCAAACCCTACCTCTTTGTGGTTTTCAAGCCATATATCGAAAAACAATCTCCGGGAAAATGATGGGGTCATTCTGCAAAAAGTTCATATCTTATCAAGTAAATAAATTTGCGCAAGATTCTTTTAAAAATTTACCTAGCCAAGAAATCTATATTTTTAGCCCTATTTAAATTTCGTTAAATTATGAACTAAAAGCCTCGGTAAACTTTTCGAATATTGTTTCGGTAGAACTAAAATTACTTATATATTAAAACGTCATCTTCGTGTTGCCAAAAGCAAATTATAAGGATCTGCAGGCACTTCTGATAACAATAAATACGATAAGTCGTGATTTTAGGTGAATAAGCTCGTCAAGTGTAGCTGGTGATGAAATCAGGACCTCAATTATAGATTGAAATGTGCCTGACACAGTCGTGCGGAACCATAGCAGGTTCGCGCATGTTTCGGCGTGTATTAATACGAAATCTAGCGGTACGCAAGGGAAACAGTACCATTTCCGTTTTCTATAGTCATTCTGAAGTCAAGCCGTAACTGAAAATAATGCTTCTGCGTCAGTTGAAAAATTTAATTTTTTCCGTCTAGATGGCTAAAATTACACACTTTGCAGCGTTAATAGGGTTTCGGCGAAGTCACAACCTACCAGTTTTCTTTGAAGCAGATTGGCGGAACATTTGGACAGTGCATCAGGAACTTTATATGAAGTAGTTAAAATACGGGCCAATTTTTAATTATCTACAAGTAAGGAATTCTTAAGTACAAGAGGAATTATTGCATAGCATTTTTACAGTGACACTGGTTAATAGCTGCCTACGTCCAACAAGAAAGAGTCTTGCCGAGTTCGCATTTTAAATATATAGACAAAATGAATGTTAATTTAAATATTTTGTCGATTGCAGTTTTCTTAGTAACTGTAACTATAGAAAAAATACTTTAAAGATTGATTGTCTCGATTATTTTTATATGCGAACACATCACGTAGAGAAAAAAACGCAGTTAAAAAACATTAAATAAAGAAAATACTTTAAAGATTGATTGTCTCGATTATTTTTATATGCGAACACATCACGTAGAGAAAAAAAACGCAGTTGAAAAAACATCAAATAAAGAAAAAACTGCAAATATTTTGTTTTATGACTGTTTCGAAAGTTCGATACGCAAATGTCATCACGCAAACCCCAGCGCAGCACAGAGGAGGTTAGAATCTTCAAAGAACAGCTCGTTGCATTTACGGTAAGTGGGTCAACTTTCACAAACCATTTAAGATCTGTTGGGGAACATGAGAGTTCTTTTACTGTTTAAAGTTTAGGAACCATTTTATTTTACTTCTCTGCAATCTTGTCACGCTGGTGGCGTCGAGGTAAATTATCGCTGCATTAAAGTCTCCTCGTACAAGAACTAAGAACCGACCAACCTGGTCTCGCAAGTGGTTTGAAGCACATTGGCTACGGTCATAAAATTTTTTTTTAGTACATTTCTAAAACAAATCCTTGATCAATAAATGCTAGTGGGTCACACGTCTCTACGAAGAATAATATCTGGCCTTAAACTAATTAAAAGTCTATTTCGTTACCCTACAATTAACACTTTTTTTTGCCCAATTATGTATAGCGAATAAGAACTTATCGTCTTGAAATAGTTATGCCAACCAAACTGATTGGATTGAATTTTCAATAAATTTGGTGTCTTATTTGAAAACAGTAGCGACCATTAGAAAATATGCCAATAATTTTACAGGGACTGCATGCAGGGACGTCAATATAATGAGACCTCCAGAAATGCTGACGTTTTTATACTGCACTTGACTCGTCTACAAACGGAGAGAGAATTGCTTAGCTTCTGGACTTAGTAATGGGTAAGAGGTAAGTTGGAATTCGAAAGAAAATTTTCCTTTAAATATTAAATTGTTTTTTTTCCCTCAACCTTTTGTTTGTTTTATCTGCTAGTTATTATGCGTGTCTGGTAAATGCTACTAGTATTATTATTACTACTGTTTCAATTGTTTCAGTAGGTTGCTACGTGTATAAAACTTTTTGCTATGCATTTCCGTCCATCTAAGTTGATGTACCTATACAGTATACCGTTAACTTCTGTATATAAAACGGCTATTATAACATAATCAATGATGGGGGAAAGTGTGTTACTTATAGACAGTTATTCTTGTACAGCAAAATAGGTCCATTTCTTTATTATTGATCATATAAACTAAAAGAGATGCGTTAAGATGCGTAAAACGTTTGTGTTGATATGCGTATCAACAAACTGTCCATTGTGTATGTATATTTAACTATTGAAAATAAATACAAATATGAATCGTATTAATTTGTTATGAAAGGCTTCGGCAAATATTGTAGGCAAATTTACAACAAAAATATTGTATTTTTACATTAAAATAAACCTGAAAATTACACAGTTGTCCACTATAGAAATTTAAAATAGGAAATAGCGGAACTTTTAAAATAAAGGCGTGACTCACGAAATGAGTAAAATATCTTACGATAAATAAAAGCCAGAAATTGCTTAATAAATATTAGTGTTACGCAGAAGTGTCCCAAGATATATTCGAAAGTTCGATCAGTCATAGAAACAAACGAGGCCACTTTTGGAACGAGTTTAGTGTGTCACTCCCCACCCCACCCTTTTCCACCTTCCTTTTTTTGAGATAAGAAACTTGCTCTCGGAGTTGTGTCACGCACTTTTCGCATTTTTTCCTGCCCCGCTCCCTTCATGCGGAACTGCAGCGCTCCTGGCTGCCAAACGGGACATTTCCGGGTATATTTGTCACTCACTTATTTGGGTCAGTGCTCACTGATAACGGTTGCCCAAACATTTTAATAACAACCAGTACTCGAACAGCGTAAGAAAATGTGTGAACCCTAGTCTAATGCCTAAATGAACTGTTTATTGACCATCACTTGTATAAACTATTTCTAAACTGTAATATAGTTTAGCTGAGTGTTGTCAAAATATATTTTTCAAAGGAAATTAAAAATAATTCTTAACTTGTTTCATGTAATATTCTTATACATAGCTGAGAAAATCTACAAGTAGTGCGAAACTGTATTTTATTAGCCTTGGGAATTTTGTTGTATTTTATCTACATGTATTTATAGTAATTACATGAAATGTTTTTAATATTTACATAATTTTTTATGTTTGTGTTTTACAACAAACATTATTTAATTGATTATTGAGTAATTTGTTCTGTACCGGTAATGTTTACTTTTAAAATGTAGTTATTAGTACAAACAAAGATAATCTCATTTACATTTCCTTATAACTAGACTAATTTGTTATACCCACAGTCGGTCCTTCACAACGTTAATGTGGAAACTGCGCCGAGCGATGCCGCTGTTTGGCGGGTTTCCTCGGTGATCTCCCGTTTCCCCCCGCCCTTTAATTCCGGCGCTGCACCATGCTCACCTCGCTTCACCCTCGTCGGCTTTCAAGATTTCGATGTTAAGAGTCGCCCAAATCTGTTCACTATTCACTCACTCACACAGCAATACTATTGACTAAACACTTATCTTACTTTCTCACCGTGCATTTTGATTCCATGAGCTTTATCTTGTCAACTATGAATTTGGTGCTCCGTTTTACGTACATACATCATTCTATCGTAACTTGTAATACACCATATATATGTTATTTTTGCACGCTTAGATCACTGGCAATCAGAGTAATGTCTCGGAGTGCCAATTTTCTTCTTCTAATAAATGCTACGGACTACGTTTTCCTTTCTCGTATAATACTTCTATTCGGGTCTGTGTTCCGTGAACAGCGTCTCCAGCTGGGTGCTGCCAACGCCAGAAAGCTTATTCTGTACCGCCAACGCTAAGTTGCTTCTTGAAGCCGTTTCCTTCACTTCTGCTGTAAATATAGCGTTTCGTTTCCTCGCGAGCGATTCTGTACGCACAAGTTTGCTTCGGACGTTAAAATTTGCTTCTGCGCAGAGCGTTGCTTTAAGGAAATAACTTCTGAGATTTTGCTTCGACGGTAAAAGTAGGTTGGCTGCCCTTTTGTCGCAAAACATCTCGTTTTACAGCGAAAATGAGAAACATTATCGACTGCTGCTTAAGTTTACCCCATTGTCTATTGATCTCTCAGCGTTTTTTTTGTCAAACGAATTCACATTGGTGTGTTTTGTAAACAATGAAATATACTGAAGTGTGATATGTTCGTAAAAGTGTGATGTAAAACAGATTAAACAATCGAATTGTACAATGTACCTAAGCAGTAATTTAAACACCCTTATTATTGGCACGTATCTTCAATGCCGTATTACATGGGTAATTTTTTTTGTGTTGATTTAAGACATGGATTGGTTTCGCGGTATAAATTATGATATGAGCACAAAATACAAGTATATACCACATTTCACAATTGCAGTTAAAATTACATCACATTTGTGACGTTTGTTTTGCTTTCTGCTGAAAAAATTATTGTAGCAATCGTTAGTCCACAGCAGAAAACTGGAATATGCTTACATTATGTATTTAATTGTTACATGATTAATTAGGATTTTGATCCTGTATAATTCATATTAGAGTTTCTTATTAACGGTCCTGTTTTTCAAACCAAGGGATCCAAGTTTATTCTAAACTGATTAAATCCTCACAAATGAATTATGCTTATTTTGGCATATGACAATATTGGTGAACATACTAAATATGTATTGAATGGCTTGCAGTTCTTGTACTTATTCATAATTATTTTGCATATGTGCAATTTAGATTTTTACGTATAAAATTACGTGATATTATTTGGGTGTGCAGATTTTTGGGTGTGCAGATTTTTCAAAAGGAGAAATTCGATTTCATGCCACATTCAAAATAATACTGTTGTGAAGATAGGGGAAAAAACCTTGTTTTAGAAGTTGTTCAAAATAATTGTCATATTTTTTCTAAATAATTTTTTTATCAGTATAGCCCAACCCGTTTTCCAAAAGCATGAAGAATCAAAAATAACATTTTGGGAAACAAATATTTACCTTAAAATACTACTTAATTTTGTCCAATTCCATTTTTTTTAAGAACATTTTGTCATCGGTTTTCATGAATGGTTATAGGCCTCGAAAGGTCGAGACTATATTCTCAGACACACTAGACTGCAAAAAAAAAAAAAAAGGTTTGATGTTTTGTACGTAAATGTTTTCTTTATTACGAAACATAAGAAAATAATAGAATTGAAAATCTGACAGCTGAAAATTACTGCCTTAACTCATTATAATAACTTAGCAAAAGTTATTTTAAAAATAACACACGGACTGTAACACACACAAAGATAAGAGGAAAGAGATACTACCGTTACATGCAATAGTAAATAAATACAAATATTTTCTCTCTTTCATGTTCCCATTTTTTATGCGTTGTCGCTAAATACGTTTGTGCAGTCATACGAAGAGGTTATCCACATTTCGTCAGTAAACTACCGACGATTGGTTATGGATGCTACCTGTATGTTTTCCGATCATATAAAAGAAATACGGACATAAATTTCAACAAGTGGGTCAGCGGTGGCGTATAGTGGTTAGACTACTCGCCTCCCACCTTGGCAAACCGGGCTCGATTCCCAGCAGGGTCACTCCCGGATTTTCGCATGTGGGAACAGTGCCGGACGATGCCGCTGATCCGCGGATTTACTCTGGGATCTCCCGTTTCCCCCGCTCTTTCATTCCAGTACTGCTCCATCCTGACCTCGCTTCACTCTCCTCGGCTCTTCAGACCTCGATATTAAGAGCCGCCCAAATCTCTTCACTTCAATTCACATTTCAACTAACTAAATGTACGTGAGCGATGTTATGACTCTCAGAATTATTCTACGGTCATTTAGAAACCACAGAGAATATTTATAAAAACAGAACAATAAGAAACGCTAACGATACGTCGACGTGCGCAACCTCCGAGACTTATGCACGCATATTTGCTTCAGTTTGTACTTCACTTTTGCGCCCATGCACGGGAGCGTTAATGCAACATCCGTGTTACACAATCACTTTCGAAGCAAACTCTACGTAAATACGGTTTGTACGCACCGCAATCTATAGTTAATTCGCGGTTTCTTCACACGTTTTGAATCAAAAGTTTGAAAAATCATCCCACGTATGGCACGTAATACAGGATGGTCCACCTAACGTGGACACCCCCAAAATTTCCGGAACGGTGCAGATCACGAAATGCTGTTTTCGGTAAATGAAACTACGCACTGGGGCAAGTAGTTTTCCGGAAAGTGACTATTCTTTTCACATGTATGGACGTAAATAATTAAACCGCATATAGTTTTGTCCCTGGAAACATACATTCATTTCAATGACACCTGAAAGTACGCGCAAAGAGGAATTCAGTGATATAGCATATGCAATGGAAAGTAACACAGAAACACCAAGAGAAAATGTGCAAATATGAATAAGTTAGGTGGGCTGATAGCATGGGGGCAGTGGACCTGTACTCACAACTGTAAGCAAGTAACACGCGCCATGACTCATCCTGGCGGAACCGCTTCCTAATATCAGCGCAGCACCAGACCCCGTAATCTGTTATGGTTAGTGGAATTACAGTGTTTTGCTGTACGTACGCAATGAAGTTCA
The DNA here is from genome assembly GCA_002778355.1 of Clitarchus hookeri. Lineage (NCBI taxonomy): Eukaryota > Metazoa > Arthropoda > Insecta > Phasmatodea > Phasmatidae > Clitarchus > Clitarchus hookeri. The sequence continues at coordinate 170,333 of NQII01002010.1, read as the reverse complement.
TGAAAGAAGAAAAACTGGACCCTATACTTATATACGATGAGTGTGGCAGAAATGCCAAGTAAGCCGTCTGATTGTACGGCGAAAGGTATCCTTATTGGACGCCCATCTCACGGCAAACGATACGAAGAATTTGCACACGTCTCTTATCACGAGATTATTGGAATTCCAGAAAACAAGAGTGCGACGAAAGACTACTACGGGCGAGACGCATCAACACGTTGTGTTAGCACGTGTCGATGCAAACCACCACATGTGTACGCGAGAACTTTCCACGTTCGTAGGAATAAGTAAAACAAGTGTGTTACGGATATTGCGCCAACGGAAATTCTATCCATATCACGTGGCTCTTCATCAGGCATTACATGAAGGTGATTTCCAGCAGTATGTTAAGTTTTGTAGGTTTGTTGTGATGTCTGTAAGGGATTACAGCAATTTTCTGAAGAACATACTATTGACCGATGAAGGGACCTTCAAAAACCATGGGTGCGTAAATTTACGAAATGTGCATTTCTGGGCGACGGAGAATTCGCGTTGGGGTTGGCACGTGGAGCACCTGCGACAGTGGGAAGTGAACTTGTGGTGTGGAGTCGTTGGAGACCACGTTATAGGACCATACTTCATTCAAGGGACAATGGCCAGCTGTTCGTACGTCCGTTTCCTCAGAGAGGCCGTACCAGCACTTCTGGAAGACATACCGCTTGACACATCCCGTGATATGTGGTTTCAGCATGATGGTTGTCCTGCGCATTTTGNAACCGGTGGTTAGGGAATGGTGGTGTTACAAGATAGCCAGCACTCTCGACCTCACACCTCTCGATTTTTACCTGTGGCGAACACTGAAAGATAGGGTGTAAAACACGGTTCCTACGACGCCAGAAGACGTGCAGGAACTCATTGTGGCAGCCTGCAGAGGCATTACGCCAGAAACACTTCAGGCCGCTCGTCGCTCGCTACATGTGCGTTTACAGATGTGTATTGCTGTCGATGGTAAACACATCGAGCACATGCTGTGAAATGACCTAATGTGAAGCGTTTCAACCATTTCTGTGCTCTTCGGTACTATGCATGAAGATGCGATTGCGTTTCTCCTCAGGTTGATTTATTTAATTTTTGTTGTGCATCTGTACGCACTAGTTACTCAGTACAGTTAATGTCTAGAAAACAAATCTCCTGAATTACATTTGTATTTGAATAAAATGTAATGTATTGATATTAAACTTGCACTCACATTGCCCGTCTTCCCATCGCTGCGGTGCTCTCCTTTGTCCAATATCGCATTCCATGCCCCTTGCCCCATTATGGTAAGTGCTACGCTGCTATAAGGAAGCGGTCCCGCCAGGATGAGTCACGGTGCGTGTTGCTTGCTTACAGCTGTGAGTACAGGTCCTCTGCCCCGTGCTACCGGCCCACTAAACTTAATCATATTTGCACATTATTTCTTGACATTTCTGTGTTACTTTCCATTGCATATGCAATATCACTGAATTCCTCTTTGCACGTACTTTCAGACACCGTTGCAATAAATGTATGTTTCCATTGGAAAAGTAATGTGTAATTTAATTATTTCTGCCCATACACGTGTTACGAATAGTAACTTTGTGGCAAACTACTTGCCCCCGTACGTAATTTCATTTAGCGAAAACAGCATTTCGTGATCTGCAACCTTTCCGGAAATTTTGGGAGTATCTACGTTAGGCGGACGATCCTGTATATGCCACATATTACAATCATTTTATACGCGTATTAACATAAAAGTCTGAGAAAAGAACAATTCCAACAAATGGCCTGCTGAAGTAATTTCTCAAAATTATTCAATTATCAGTTATTAGTTGTGTCAAATCAAGTACCGTGTGGTCACTTAAAGGCGTTCAAGTGTTTTTTGTTCTGAGGTTATTTTATGTTTTCTGTAACATGGTATCGACAGTAATTGGACGTTAATATCTAATTGATAAAGTAAACGAATATTTACACAGTTTTAATACAACAGTAAGAATTTAATTTTAAATATTTTCCAGATAAGTACTTAAGAAGCGTTATATAAACCCAAATTTTGATTTCAGATTAAGATCTCCTTTATGTCAATGCAATTCCATGAAGTATTTTATTTACAATTCGACACCTGGTTTGCCTGTAACTAGAGTTTAACTTCCAGGTGTTTTAAATTATAATTTTATTGGAAAACTTAAAACTAAAACACACGAAACAGTTATCGAATTCTCCAACATATTTTTTTTCTGGTTGACGTTCAAAAAATTAAATATTGCCTGCTAACAGTTATTTGAAATTTTCTTGGCAGAAGATATAAATTAAAATACTCGTAAGTCTGTTTATATTGTTAAAAACTTAACTTTCTCTTTTTGCATTCATTATAAATTACTGGTTGATTTTATGGCACAAGAAATACGATGTACGGTCAAACTGAAGGCTAGAGGTCTTGAAATGTGTCCCGCAACATAACTCTATTCGTTTCCCGCTTGGGAAGCGGAATAAATAAAGCGAAATTGACGACAGCTGATAATAATAAACACATTTATGCGATCGTTTTTGGTTTACGTTTTCTCCACAGTTCCACAATCCCACCAGGTGGATGTATAGTACATATGTCGTGCCACCTGGACCGAAATTACAATTTTGTAAGGATGCCAGACACGTCCAAACGTTAACGTTCTCGTTGATCGCGCTCTCTGGCCGGACGTTAGATACTCGGCCCTCAAATTGGCCGAATGCCAACTTTTGTTTTATTAAATATTAATCAATGCTTGTTATTTCATTATAGACGTAATTTTCGTTCTAGCTGACGTAAAAGTTTTTGTTTAAGCATTTTTTAAATTAAGTATAATTTTGTGGACATCCGTAAAACCATAGTTGTTTCGTCACTTATCGAGCACTTCCGAAAACCCTACTTAGTTTCTACTTTAAGTTTGTTGTGTATCCTTCCGTCATATGCCTAATTACTAGTATGTATGCACCTGCAAATATATAAATTAGGAAATTGTCAGCAACCTAAACATTCTATAAAACGTAAGAAACAAAAAAGAAAGCAACTGCAGTGGTCGCCCATAAAAAATTCACTTTTAATGAGACTGTATGGGGCGGTAATATTTTTCCTTATTCGCTGCCAACATTACCGCAAGGGAAACAGTATGTTCACGTCGTATACTAAAAATGAAGTAGACCGATTTTTGGCCCTTGCGCATATACCCAGCACTGGATCAAGAACTGCCAAGAGAGCTGTAAAATTCACATTTTTCAACAAGGATATGACTTTTGTTGCATTTGGTTTTAACTTCAAACAAGCGCTTTTTCAGAAAAAAAATATCGTGCAAATTGATTACATAGTTATTGCGTTACTTTGTCGAAAGTACTGTACTAGCAGCCACATAAACGCACTTGTTTTATAAAACAGTGTGCTGACTTCAGTGGAAGTCACGTAGTACACAGTTCTCTAGGAACAAAAGCAGTTCAGTGTTAGGGCACGAAGTGGTTTACTGCGCAGCTGACGTGAGCACTCTACCCCATATTTACTCGACGGTTATTGATATAATGATTTAAAATACGTGTAAGGGTCTTTCTTCCAAAGCTTAATTGCAAAAAATGTTTAATTAACCGCGAAACTACACTATTTTTTCTATTTATTTTCGTTAACAATTCCTTTTAAACGTGTTAATTTTTCATGCTCTGCCGTTTTGCGAACTAAAGGCGATACAGAGCAGAGAATTTTTTGAAATGCAGTATTTAGTGTTCTAGCGGCAGTTGTATACGAACAAACCACATCCGAGAAGAAGTAGCCTAGGATACTTAGGAAGAAACCTACAGTTACGATCCAGCAGTAGTTTACTTGCGTCACAACAGAACCATCACACGCTACATTTTTTTTTTTAGTACGTATCGGAGTATCTGATGTTAGGAAAAGAGAGTCAAAGTTGGGTTTTGAGCTGAACGGACATGCACAGAAAGTGAAAACGACGGGACCTCCATTATTGTAGTGAGCCTTGAGCCACTTGAATAAAGAACCAGTGTTCAGGAATGCCGGGAATTGGACTCGGAGCGTCTTGGATTTGACCTCCTTGCCGCAAGCTCGATTTTTTTTTGATAACGCTTGCGGTGTTGATGGTTGAACCCAAATCTACAGGAAGGCATCGAAGATGTTTTGAATGCTGCTCTTCACATTTGCTTGTTCGTTCGAAAGGTGTCGGTGAGTCATGGAAACATGACGTCCAAGAATAGTCGGATAAGCTGCACAAAAAAGTATTGCTCTCTTTGCTTAGCTCTGGATAACCAGAACACAGAGCATACCGATAAAAAGGAAACGTAATTTGTTTTCGTACATCATTTTAGATCTTGACGTGTTGATTAAAAACTATACATAACATTGGCTGATTTAACAATACCTGTTGTGAATACCATTCGTAGAATGCTGAGCTATCAACGAAAAATTAATTGACTGTGCTTCTTAACGATAATCGTGGGCGTCTTTTAAGCTGAAATAATATAAAAGACACACGCATTCTTGGCTCATCCAGGATTCGAACACAAAATCCTGAAGTCACAAGGAAACCTCGTCCGAGGAGGTCCCCAGATGGCAAAACAAACTTGCGACCAGCTTGCAGCAATCTTGACATGGCAAGTCTTCAAGCCTGCAGCAACCTTGACATGGCAAGGCTAATTCCCTCATATAAATAGGTGGGGTGAGTTACTCACAAGGAAGAGTGGAAATTATATTCCAATAGTTGAAAAGACGAGCTACTGTGGACTGTGGTGGTGAGATATGCATTTTGTAGGTTGTCACATGTTAGCGAGTGGAAACGAGGATTCTGTTTGAGAAATTTGGGATGGACTTGAACAACTAGTTCTTCAGCGCCCATGGGAATCAAGTTTAGTGAAAATTGAGCAGTGGAAAAATGTCAGCGTTTGGGGGGAGGGGGGAGGGAAAGGAATGCCTCGAGAAAACCCGCGGGCTATTGGCCACGGCCGCCAGGTTTCACATATCCGAAAAACGGAAATTCAATCCGGATCTTCTTGGTAAAAGGACATCTAGCCACGCGACTACGACACCAACATGGACTCGAGACAAATGAGAAGAATTTGGTTATCGTGGCAAAGAAAGTTCCATCAAGTCTCCTTGACGTAAAAGATAATCGCGCACGGCCTTGACACGGAACTGTCTAATTTGTATACGTGCCACGTCCTAATTAGCCGTGTTGACAACGTAAAGCCCTGTTTCTTAACCGGCAAGGTTTCTTTTTGTTTGTGGGCAACGAAGGTGCATCGAGTTTTTTTTTACGCCTTCCGTTACCCGTGCAGACGTTACGTAATTGTTTGCCACCGTAAGTGCGTCTTAATTAACGAAGTATTCAACGAGGTAGTTGGGAAATCAGTTAGTTAGCAGGTCACGCTACGTTCGTTGTTTCCTTCCCGTAGAAGTTCTTGAGAGGTATTATGAGGCGTTCGCTGCCATTACAGAGATACTATCCCTGCTTTCGATACGGATCAGCGCCACTGCGGCTGCAGTAAGCGCTGCGCTGTGTGTGGTAGGCGGAGTTGAGCTAAGGTTTATTCTACTCAGGTTGGGAACAAAATGTTATTTATCATGGGAATTTTTGGCATAGAGAAAATTTTTGTCTCTAGGTGTGCAGTGTTCCATAAGTTCACTTTTTATTAAAAATTTCTAAACTACGCGAATAATGAAAGAGAAAGATGTTACTTAGTTACGAATATATTTTATAATTGAATCACTTATTTATGAAAGAGCATAAGTCAATGTTTGTGATGAAATGTGTTATAGTTATGGAAGGACATAAATCCACTGACGAATGCCTTTTCATAAATACACCAGAAATTCACTAGGTCGGTAAATCCTATTCTTTGCTTCAGACTAGTCTTTTCTTAAATAAGTGACGCACCTACGCACAAAGACCCATGCACTGTCTGTAACACATTTCATCACAAACGTTGACTTATGGCGTTTCATAAATAAGAGATTCATTTTATCTGTTTTTTTTTAAATGTAGAATCTGGTACCTTGTCGACACTAGCACTTATCTAGTGGCGAAAATTTTTTGTTGCTAAGCTTTTAATATTGATCTTATTCACCTGAGTAGAAGTAACTTTTTTTTAGTGTTGACAGAAAAGAGCAAGTCAGACATACCAACTGCGTAGTAATCTATTTCCGAGACTCCCTAATAAATTTACTTTTATTCCAAGAACAGAAATAACGGCATTATTATGTATTTAGTCATAACTATTTTTTTTTCATATATGAAAGCCAGAAAAGTTGCAAAAAAAAAAAGCATGTAAAAAAAGTTTACCGCTCTGTTCGATAGTGTTTGTTATTTTGGATATTCTGCTGGCATTTCGTAGGCCAATGTTGCGGACATGCGCAGAAGACGAAAATATTTGGTATGTGCTGAAAATGCTCCCTGCAGAGTTCCGCTGTGATTTAGCTGTCAAGATAATCACGCTATACCTCTGCGTTTATAAATAAAGCCACTTTATATCACAGCCACTCGATACGGCACTTGGAATATACGTTTGCATCGGAAAAAGTTGGTTTACATCTTGTATATTACTTGGGGCAGCAGTGGTGCCTTCCAACAAAGTGGATCGGGCTCGATTCTATGTGGCAGGCATGGGCCGTTGGTTGGTATGTTTACTCGGAGTGCTCCCTTTATCACCATCACTGCATTACGTCGTTTCCCCCAACACATCCTCGCTTAACCACCATTAGCGCTTAAGAACTACTTCTCTCACTATTATTACGTAGCTTAGTCACAAAAAAAAACAATAATTTAGTTTTCATTGTACTTTCATTATTTCGGAACACTACTGCCAAGGATTAGAGACAGCAAATTCTGTAAGGACTGTTACCGTAGTCCGTCTCTCTCTTAGACTGCATGGCGCGCTCTGTTTTCAGATGGCGAGCGATTATCAACAGCCAAGAAGTTATGCTGTGTTGACAGAATAAGTTCTTGCGTACAAAAAATACATATCAAAAATTGTTCAATTGTGTAGTAGTGTATACATATAAAATTGTTTGATTAGCTACCCACTGCAATCTAAGAGTGAGACGCACTATAAAGGTTGATTTTAAAATCATGGGACAAACATTGAGGGGTGGTAGAGCTCACTAAAACAAACAACCATTGTATAGAANAAACAAACAATTATTGTATAGGAATATATGGGCGGAAGTGACGCGTTGAGGCACAAACACAAAAACATAACACATTAACGGAAACATAAAATGTTCATTAGCAGCATACTTAACGAGTGATTCCGTACAGAAAATGTTAAAACAGTTGCTGGAAATGCATCCACCAACAGTCACGCATGCTTGGCGACCTCTACATATGGCGTGATTGGCTGACAATGTTGGCGTGCGTGAAATACCTGGCGTATTTGAATCTGTTCGCCAATCACTCCACCGACGCTACCAAGCTTGCATTACTGTCGGTGGTAGCAATTTTGAGCAATTATCATAAACATTGCTGTAAAAAGGCATTTAGCGGCGACGTTGTAAATAAGCAATCTGTTGCATTTCATGTGTTATTTTTGTGTTTGTGCCTCAACGCGTCACTCCCGCCCATATATTTCTATACAATAATTGTTTGTTTTAGTGAGCTCTACCACCCCTCAATGATTGTCCTATGATTTTAGAATCATCCTGTAGAGCAAAAGAATGCTATTGCTGAAGTGGATGTTCAAATTTCAACACGTTGGTGTGGCAGGGCGTCAGTTCGCGTGATTTAGTCAACACTCGCGAGTTTGTCACCACATTTTCGCGATTTTTTTACCCGCGATTGTCTCTGTGGCTCGACACTTTGCTTCGCTGGCTCGATTGCAGGCTCCGGGGCCCGGGATTTTCCGTACCTTAAGTCTCATTTCATTAGTTGCGCGGACACTGTAATTGTGCGGGGATTTACTAGCGTAGTTCTAGTTTCCTCCTCGTCTTCGCTCGACCGCTGCTCCGCCCACTTCCCACTTCTCTCCTCGTCCATTCTTTGTGCTGGCTTGAAAGACAGTATTTATACCTCGGGTAGGGCAATCGGCTCCAATTACCACCAGCTCTCTTTTGTCCTTGTTAATCCTGCCTGATGTTGGAAAAAAAAAGAGTGGATTTACATTTTACTTCGTAATTACCCTTGTTTGTAAGAATATGTTAGTATAAAGAACGTTTTCAGATTTCCGGCCGAAGTAATGTAAACATCCCTGTACCGAACAGAAATAATAAAAAAACATCGAATGGTCACGTTATCCTTCTGCCATTTCCTCATCAATCTACATATACAGAAGGTCAAAGTGAATACAACACACAGTTTGGTGGTTTAGGGAGCTGAATGGCTTTTCTCACTCTTTTAAGTACCAACACGTAAATAATTTCGTTTCAGTCCATATAATGAATTTGTTTTATATTCACTAAGAGATGCGCTGAAAAGGAATACATCCCCATATCGTGAATTTGGTTCAGATTTTATATAAAAGTTCTAAGAAAGGCAACAATATTAAAAAAAAAAACATATTACTTGGCAATTTTTAATTTAACTTTATCAGACATCGACTAGCTCTCTCTCGGAGGATTTATTCTATTTCAGAAAAAAAATATTATTTGCAAATTGTAAAAAAAAGTGCAATTCTTATCAGGCCACGTATGTTCAGTAATCTTACAGCGACTCTGCAAATTACGAAATTCTCTGAAACTGTACTTGTCAGTTGTTGATTCAATATTTTTAATCGCACAAACTTTCTACAATTGTCTACGGATGTGCTAGGAACTCTTGTTAGTGAACGAAGATTTATGCGATCGCGCGAATCTATAAAAGTCTGTAACTCTTACAAAAATACGTAAGTACGAAGTGTATTTTATTACCTTGTTTGGCGAGGCTTGGCGGCCACCATTACAGGCTATCATTCAATGGATTTTGGTTAAGTGAGATTCATCTCGACCATAGGTGTTTATCTTCCGTCTTATAAGGGATTTTTTCTTTTCTACTATTATCCTGAACTTTCTCGTACACAGGCCTACTTCTTCACGATATAAATGGCATGTTCTGTACATGAAGTTCCATCGGACCCCGGTAATGAAGGGGGCGCCGTACTTTACTTTCGGAGGCGCCTCCACTTCCATTATAGTCTATTCGCGGTTTCTTCACACTTTTTAAATCAAACCTTTGAAAAATCACCCAATGTATAACGTGTTTAGTTATTTCCTAAATATGCAATGCATCACAAGCGTTTTGTACCTGTGTTAACATAAAAGTATCTTGTTTTTCGTTAAACTGAATGTTTTACATATATTTTATTTATAAATTACAATATTTCATTTATAATAAATACGATTTAAAACAGTGAGAAAATACCTGTGTTGGTAGCGCCTAGTAAGAAATAGTTCTCATGCAAAATGTTATTTTTAATTGACGCATGACGCGTCTAGCCAGAGAACAGAGCGACGATTTCACAACCTGCCAAAACGTGCGTCAAATGCTCATACCGACGTCACCCGAATATTTCCTTCCAATGACGCACGCCGAAGTTTTGACGTAAATCGGGTCGCCAATGACATAGGGAATTCCTCTAGGGGACGGGATATAGTCCAGCAGAGAGGTGGAGAGATCAGTCGATCCCGAGGACTCGAGAGACGCGGGGTCAGCGCCAGGGGTGCGACCCAGTTGGACGGCCGGGACGGGCGCCGAGGTCGCCGAGAGACACCCCAACACGACTTCCTGGGACGCGAAGCCGAGACGAAACCAGCACACAGTGGCAGCTCAGTTAAGTAACCGCGCCTCCAAATACAACCACTTTTCCCCGACGTTTATGAACTAAAACTCTGATCTGTAGGCCTCCGACGGGTAAGCGAAGGGGGATGAGAAGCGAAACCCAAGAGTGCAGTGTACCATACCAATATAATGAGTGACGTAATGACGCAATAAAATAACTATTTAGCTAACCGAATCAGAAGTAGAAGTGTTTATTAGCCACCTGATTTCACCCCTGAATATGTGTTCAGTTCGCTTACGCAATAAGGTTGACCAAGCTATCTAGTGCTCCATCATCCTGTAGATCACATACAGAGTGGAGAGCAGACTGTGACGTGTCAAACTAAGTGCGCACGAATTCGGTGCGTTGTCCTTCAGTGTAATTTTCTATACGTAGTTAAACTTAGTTTGCACGAGGCGGAGTAATATACTGGAAGTAGAACTGTAGCAGGGTTTCAGAAAAGTGTGGAGTAACCGTGAATGGATTATAGCAGTTGCCTTTGTAGTCCCGTATGTCAGCTCCTTCGATCTCCAGAATGGCTTTCCTGCAGTTCCCGCTCGGTCGCTTCTTCGACAGCACCTATTCCCCAGATATCCCGAGCACGTCTCATTGCGCTTCTATACCCCTGTTGACCAATTAAATACCTTCTTTTTTGCAGTTTTTCTTTATCCATACACTGCAGGCGGCAATGCAATTACGAAAGTGGCCCGTGGTGAACCGCTGCGAGGTGAACTGGTGTTAGCTCTGTGCTGTACCCTGTTGCTTGCTAGTTTGCACTTCCACCACTAAAACGTAGCTCAGCAGCTGACGCCACAAGTCACGTGTATGGGCCCCTTGCTGCTCGCTTGCGAGTGGTCGGAATGCATTCAGTTTCCGTAGGCTGCACGGTGGCTGAAGACCAAGCGAAGACCTTCGCTTCGTCTTCGTCAAAAGCAAAGGTCGTGCGATTTTTTCTACGATTTTTTAAAATTTACTACAAAATTACGAGTTTTTTTTTGTTCTAAGCGATAGATTTTTCGAGATGGTGGTCAAAGGTCAAGTCAAGGTCAAATGATGTTATCCAAGGTCAGGTCAAGGTCGCTTAACGCCATTCTATGTCAAGGTCGTGGTTGCATGTTGACATGGTTTCTACTGTTGCGAGTGAGTCAGATGGATTTTCTTCGATTGATTCCATGATTGTTTTATAAACATAATATAGGTTTTTAACCTTCATCCCTAGCAAAGATATCGTTCGAAATAATGGCCAAAGATTAAGGTTGAGGTCGTCAGACATTATGCTACCTGTTCTGCGATATTTTTTTTAAATTTACTACAAAATTACGAGACTTTTTTGTTTTAAGCGATATATTTTCCGAGATGGTGGTCAAATGTCGAGGTCAAGGCCATATGATGTCATCCTTCGAGATGGTTGTCAAAGGTCAAGGTCACATGGTGCCATCCAAGGTCAGGTCAAGGTCGTTTGAGTGGGTCAAATTGACTTTCTCCGAGTGATTCCATGATTGTTTTATAAACATAATATAGGTATTTTACCCTTCAGTCCTAGTATAGATATAATTAGAAATAATGGCCAAAGGTCAAGGTCATCAGACATTATGTTACCGGCTATTGCGAGCAGGGACAAATGAGTTTTCTCAGTGTGTTTTTAGCATGTCTTTTCTTCATCCGATCGGAATGAATGTGAGAAAACCAAGGTGGAATGACAGAGCATGAGACACGTCGCCATCAGGGCGTCAGGTGAAAGGAGACAGGAAGGAATATGAGAAAATCAAGGTGGAATGCTAGATAATGAGACTCGTCCCTGCCAGGACGTCAGGTGAAAGGTGTCCGGAAGGAATATGAAGAAACTAGTGTGGAAAAGCTGTTGTAATGATGAGGACGATCTGGTCTTGTCTATAACCATCTAAAGCAACGTACAGCACTCGACGCTTGTGCATTATGTGCTGACTGGTAAGTGCTTATAACTTGTTTCCTTTACATTTTTATTTTTATATCTGTTTTGCATTGCTATTTAGCAGTGTCGACCTTGTCGCTCTCCCTGCTTCACGATTCTGTCATATTGTTTTAGTCTAATTTTATGTAAGTTACTCGATGCTCGTACATTATGTGTTGGTTGGTAGTAAAATTCGCATGCCTCTGTACTGTATCACAGCTCGGTCGGAGTGTGTATGTGGGAAAATCGTCTCCTTTTTTTTTGTACTAACCAAGGCTACCACGTTAGTTTTCAGACGTATGGTGTTGTCTAGCATCGAGTGATGCGCTGTACAGAGCTCGACACTTGTGCGATACGTGTTGGTTCTTTTTCACGTTGACGAACATTCCGGCTGTTTACTAAAGTTCTCGGCGCAATAGCAACACTTGATATCGCTATACTGCACGCATAGGTGAGTGTTCCGCATTCTGCACGTCGGAATACGGTCATGTGTGTCGACACGAGTGCTCCTAGCGTCCGACATCAGAAAAGCAAACGATGTTGGCGTCCCCCCTGGCAGGTGGCAGGGGAAACTAACGCGACCCTAGCAGATGCTGGTCGCCCACTCTAGCAGTCGACTGGAGAAGCAAAGGTGTCGAGAGCATCTGTGTGTATTGCTGAAGCATCCGATCGATAGGGAACTGAGTTCGAGTCTTGACACACATTCTCTACCATTCCACCTCGGTTTTCTAATATTCCTTCGGACATCCTTTCACCTGGCGTCCTAGCGCGGACGAGTCTCCTGCTATATCATTCCACCTCAGTTTTCTCATATTCCTTCTGGCATCCTTTCACCTGACGCAGACGCATCTCATGCTCTATAATTCCGCCTCGGTTTTCTAATATTCCTTCTGACATCCTTTCACCTGGCGCCCTGACGGGGTTGTGTCCCATGCTCTATCATTCCACCTCGGTTTTCTCATATTCCTTTTGGCATCCTTTCACCTAGCGTCCTAGTGGGAACGTGTCTCATGCTCTACGCAGATTCGAACCAAGTACCCTGGCGAAGAGTGCCGTGAAGTCTAACTACTTATTTTCTGAAGACCCGAATGATCTGTTTGATAGACTACGTGTGTTGGTTCCATTGCAGAGAAGGGAACCTCTTTCTGTCGGCGAAGAGATAAATTCGACTATTGATGAACATATGCATATTATTTGGTTAAGAATATGATTAAATATAGAAACAAATTAAATGGTTTTTTATTTTTATTTTTTTAATTCCTTCAACTAAGATATGTATCTACTGCTATGTATGTTTATAAAGGGCTGGTAGGTAGCAAGTGAATGTCTTGCTACAATAATAATTCCACTCACTTCGCGATGAAGAACAAACATTGTCTATACACTTCTTGCTATGTCTATTCAGACTATCACTGCGAGCGAACATGCAATGGGTACTTTCATGTTGACGCGATGTAAGGAGAAAATCTTCAGAGTCCCTTGCTGCTGACGATGCAGTCACAGATGGTAAGTCTTCAACCAATGATTCCATCTATATATTGTAAAAATGTACGCGATCGTGGTAGATGTATGTAAACATAACGATCTGATTTTATAAGATTATCACAACATGATGGTTCGCGTTGTCCGTCTTGGGTTGTCACGGCGTGACCTGCTTGCTACCTACTTATAAATGTCCGACAGGCTGCAAGTATTTGAGATGAACATACGCTGAGTACGGTCATGTACGAAAATATTTTGTTGGAGATATTGTTTATTACGATTTTTTTTGCATGATGGGCTTGATTCTTAAATATATCGAATACAGATTTTTTTTTAAATTTGCCTATCATGTTGTATTTCTAACTGTGAAATGATCGGACTCTCTGTGGGGTTTGAACCTGCGATACCTTATTTTCAAGGATGATGCACTGTCTACAGTGTCGTCAGGGTACATGAGTTAATTCCTATAAACAGCACATAGAAGTATCGTCTCTCTTGCGTGATTAATGGTTTGAATCCATGTTGTTTCGTATATGCTTACAGTTCTAACACTATAAATACTATGTATTCAATGTATTCAATATGTGTATATATTTAGTATTTAAAACTAGATCTGAGCTGTCTCGCATATTTCCTGCTAGTTGAGCGCACGACGACGGTCGGGTCGGATGCATCAGCTGCTAGTTTTGTACTCTCATTTCACACGAAATAAATTGTTAACGTACTGTATAACTGAATTGCTCTCGTAAAATAATATGCATGTGTAATATATGATTGGGATGGATGGTAAGTGTTTGTAACTATTTTCCTTTTCGTTTAATTTTTTTTTGTATCAATTTGCTTCAGTGTTAATATTATCGTTCCCACACTTCACAGCGGAAATTTCTTCGCCCTGTCATAACGTACAGCGCATGATGCTCACACATATGTATTTGTCGGTAAATGTGAATAACTATTTACTTATACAATTAATTTTTTAAAATCTGTTTATCTCAGTGCGTAGCAGTTTCGTCTCTCTCTTGCGCGACTAATGGTTTAAATGTGTGTTATTTCGTATGTGCTTACGGTTCTGCTAATATATAAATGCTAGGTATAGTATTTAAAAAATGATAAATGGTTATTTTGTACTGTATAACTGAATTCATCTCGTAAATGAAAGTACATGTGTGACTCGGCCGGTCTGTCACACCAGGGTATGACACAACTCTCTCTTGGCTAGTGTTCTGTGTCATCCCTTCGCTTGTCGAGACCTGTACGGTGTTCGCGCTAGCAATCGGCTGGCTGGGGAAGGTCCTACATATTCTCATGGTGTTAGTTGATCGTGCGAAGTCGGTCGAGTCGGATGTGTTCCTCTGCTGGTGTTGTGAGTGTTAGTTGTTGAACGAAATGCGTGGGTTTCGTTTCAGTCGGTTCGTACGGAAGTCGTTTGCTATTCTGTTGTACTGGCCAGGATGGCCTTGTATTGTATAACATTTTTTTAAAAAATGCGTACAGCACTCGACACTTCTGTAATATGTAATTGTGCTGGTTGGTAAGCGCTTATAACTATTTTCCCTTTACATTTTTTATATCTATTTTTATTATCGTGTAGTAGTGATGTCTCTTGCGTGACTAATGGTTTTAATGAATGTTTGGTGACAATCAAAGGAAAACCGTATTTACAAGTCCTGTAATGCGTAATGTAATTCTATTGTATTCATTTTTGTGGTTGGTACTTTTGATAATTCGTTCTTTCTCACGTCGATGTGCATTCTAGCTTTTTACTAAACTTCCTGGTATGATTTAAACACCTATATAATTATTATGGACTGTAGCTCCATCGAGGTTTATTTATAAGTACGCTTAGGACACACTTGACACTTGCGACCTTTTTCATTGTCGGGGGCGATGCTTATGTTTTAAATTTGGTGTTTCGCATGTGCTTATGGTTCTGGTAATATATATAAATTAAAAATTCAAATAAGTAAACACATATATAAATATAGTATTTAAAACAATATAAATTGCTAGTTTCTTCTGTATAACTGAATTCCACTCGTAAAGGGAATTGTATGTGTATCAGGGCTAGCCAGCCGCACTGGAGTCTGGCACGACTTCGGTTCATATGGAAGTCGTTTGCTATTCTGTTTGTACTGGCCAGAACGGTCTGGTATTGTTAGAGGTCGGGTGATGTGGTCGGCCACAAAACATATAAAGCACTGGCTGCCAAAATGGCCGCCACCGGAGGAAAAGGGGGGTAAAAGGGAAAAAAATTGGCGTCATTCAAGATGGCCGTCGTGTGTCCCTGTGTTCCCCGCCCCACGCCCTTGTTCTACAATTCCTCATTTCTAACAACTGATATGGTAAAACAAACAAAGAAGGGTCTGCAATATCATTGCACTGGGACAATGTTCCGCCCACCTGCGGCACAGATGACGGTCATATGCAGTATATTTTAGGAGCACTTAGCGTCTGGATAGATGCGTCGATAAGATCGGGAATGGAATCAAACAAACGCTACAAGTTACTCTGTGGCGTATAGCACAGTTGTTACAAATTTTGTTTCAACCACGAACACATATACATTGAGGAAGCTAGCGTTTCGTGTTAGCACACTAATGTTCTATGGGCGACAAATCAGGGTAGAGGGTATGCCGTGAATTTGTTGAAACATGACGTAAACACTCCCAGGAAACAAAAGCTGTGCACGGGCGAACGTTATCTTCCTGGAAACTAGCTCCTAGTACTCGGCCAGCAAATGTAACACACGAGACAGCAGGATGTCTTCAAAATACCGCTGTGCATTCAACAACCCTCGTATTACACTGCCAGTTTCGAAAGACAATCAGACGCAACGGCCCTGCAGACCATCGCTTCTCTAGTGGAGCACGTGTGCCGCTGTAAAGTAAGGCAGGTCCTGGGTGCTCACCCGTGGTCCTCTCAATGTTTACAAGATAGTCACTCTTTCCCCAAGAAAAGATTGATCTGCCGCTAAAGACGACAATGTCACTAGTTCGCAGCACTCCACGTTGTTCTCTACTGGCATTACTCTAAACGAAGGCTATAATGTTTTGGTGGTTCAGCAGAACATTTGAATATCATCAGGATCACAGATTTTCGTTTGCCAGGCATCTGGTAATGTTGTTGATTGAGATACGGTGTTCTGGTGAAGTTGACGCGTGCCTCTGGATAACAGAGAACAAGCCGCTCGTTCTGTTTGCGCCTGTCTGACGGTCAAGCGGTCCTCTTTCGTGGAGGTCCATCGGGATCGTCCAGAACATTACGCCGGGTATAGTCATCTTAGAGTGTCCATCGATATCAATTTGATATGACTGAAGTTCAGACGTTCCAAGTGGAGTTAAATTTTGGCGCGCCATCCACACTGAATCGTGCAGCCTTATAATATGGCCTCTGTCAGACCCTTGGTAGTTGTTATTGCGGTGTCTTGTGTGTCTTCGTCTTATCGGCATTTGTATTATTCATCAATCACGAGTGGAAAACTTCATGCGTGTCACGCCATATGCTCTGTTCTGAGAACTGTTGTTATACACCACGTGAAGAGTGGAAAATAACCACCGCCGCCCTCTTACTGCACATGTTTATGCGCTATGGTACGAAAGTTTAATCATTTGTTTACCATTCACCATTGTGCCTGTTTACCCGTTTTCATGGTTACCAAAGTATTCGTACATTGTGCGCAAGTTGTTGTAGCAATGAGTGCACGTTCTAACTATCTGAGTTAATTGTGCGTCACAGGATTTCCTGCCATACTTGCGAACGGATAAATAGATATAAAGTTAACGTAGGTCAAGTACACTACGTTAAATAAAGTAAAAAAAATTATATCGTGAACGGCACTGGCGGGTTTACACAAAAAAAAATCATTCACGAAAGAGGATTGCAGTAGATGCTTTGGTTTTGTTTCTTTGTTGGAACACTGCCAGACCAGCAACCGTAAGAAAACTCGTTCCTTTGCCGTATGGCCCGAACTGATTTGCATGTTAAGATACGGGGAAAAAACAGATTAGTCATCCACTTGGTAGTTAAAAAAAAAAAAAAAAAAAAAAAAAACCATTCAGCAATTATGAGTTCGTTACAATATTTGTAATTTAATTTGGTTTGATGTTAAACTGGAGTTAGGTAACCCGGATTGACACAAATTTATTAACTCTTAATGTGTATCACCAAGGAATATTTGTAAATGACAAGGATCCTCTAAGATGACCGGAGAAGCGCAACGAAACTGCAATACGAGGTAAATCTGCTTACAATATCGGTTTGAACCAGCGATTAGCATACCTGACCCGTATTGGCTTGGATCCCAAACAACTACGCTGACGCACATCGCGATTCTCCATGGGTTTTCCCGTCGTCACGCTGTAAAAAAAAAAATGTAAATTTACACAAACAAAACTTTGGTGGTTTTACATTTTTGTATGTGTAATTTCGGAAAACAAATACAATATGTGTAATTCTACACAAATGTTTTTACTACTACAAGAAGGTCTTAAAATCTCTTTTCAAAACACACGAATATCTAGATTTATTAACTAAAATGTTGGTGTTAGATTACACGTTTAAAAGTAGGCTATGTGTATAAATACATAAACACAAAGTATCAAACCTCCTCAATTTTAATTTTATTACTGCACTTTCGTTGTGTTAACACATCGTTCTCGTTGTAAAAATACATGTTTCATAGTGAACTTTTACAATGAATATACAAGGTGTATCAGTACAGCGGTTACTAACTTTCAGGAGAGATAGAGTACACCTAGACGATCGGAAATCACATAGCAATGCATGGTCGGAAACGCTTTCCTGGCGCGGTAGTGACGACACAAAACACAAGACAGGAAGGACACGGACACGACCCTTGATTTCTTCTTCTGGGGTTACGTCAAGTCACTGGTGTACGAAACTCCCGTTAACAGTGTTGAGGAACTTGTTGCACGCATCGTGGCAGCTGCTGGGGAAGTCCGGGACACGTCCGGTATTTACGCCAACCTCAGATCTTCAATGCGCCGGAGATGTGAGGCCTGCATCACGGCCCGGGGTCGTCATTTCGAACACCTTCTTTGATTTTTTCTGTACTAAGAAAATAAATATGTTTTCTCACCCTGTTCGTGTCCTTCCTTTCTTGTGTTTTGTGTCGTCGCTACCGCGCCAGGAAAGCGTTTCCGACAATGCATTGCTATGTGATTTCCGATCGTCTAGGTGTACTCTATCTCTCCTGAAAGTTTGTAACCGCTGTACTGATACACCCTGTATATATCTAAATTAATAGTAACAACTTGAGTAAAAATACTGTTATTATGAACAAACAAAGAATTAATTTACGCACTTAAACTCAAGCACCATATGCTTTAGTATACAGCCAAAAACGTTTGGATTTATTTAATGACCGTGTGATATGTTTGGATTGAACAGCTCAGTCGTCCCACGGTCACGAGTGCCTACTCTTTATCACCTGTATAATTAAGCGAAAATAAGCATGGCGGGAAATAAAAACGTGTATTGCAAACGACGGACAGTATTCGAAGACATTATTAGATGGTGTCAAACACAACCAAGTCTTGCAGCTTCGCTTGTCTCTTACACCATAATACCGCCCGCATCTTATTATTCCAGGTAACTATCCCGAACAATCATAAGTTGCTGGTAGTCTAGTGGTCACGATATCTGGCTACTACATCGAAAGTCACGAGTTCGACTTATGCCTAGGCCAGAAAATTTTCCGGTTGGTGAAATGCACGAGAGTTGATGGTCCAAGATCGCCATATATATAATTCATAAGTGTAAAGGTGTGTAAATATATATCGCGTAATTTCTTTGTAAATTTTTTGGACAAAATGAAAATTTACACCTGCCATAGTGTAAAATTACACAAACATTAAAAATGTATTTTCTTTCTAGCGGTACACAACTTTTTTTTTTTTTTTACAGTGCATGTCCCTTAGCATACTTCCACTTCCCCGCCCGTCGGACGGACGCTGGTTGACCTTACTTGACCTTTGTACATGAGCTAATATCATCAGTATCATCTTTGTCATTACCTTACGGACTTGTTATTCAGGTGTATTTTTTTCTGGTGAACGTATTTTCTGGGGTCGGCTTACAGAGTGAAGTGTAGCGAGGTTCCCCAACACGGAAGTGGAAACGTCTTCTGAAATGGGTGGGAACAACTTTACGTCACAGCTGGGGAAAGTGAAATTATGGTTCGAGGTCCTAAAACGAAGCTAGGGGAACGGAACGTAACTCAGGGAAACTTTACATAGGCTTGAACATGAACATAAGCTAAGAAGGGCTGAACATAAGAAAAACGTTTGGTTGGTGCAAGTAAATGTTTGTTTGGCTCTACGTGCATTAAACAGATTCGGCAAATATATAAAAAAAAAAATTGAAAGCTCGACCGAGATTTGAACTTGCGTCGACTGCGCTCGAGCGCTGCTACCAACCTCACGCAGCTAAAGAGACTAGTGACGAAGCAATAATTTCAAATACTGGACAGCGTGCGTAAATAAATATTTTAAGTTTTACAACTTCGCTTTTTAGTTTCCTGTTGAAACAGTTTTATTATAATTGTTATACCATTATTAAGAATCAATAAATGTGGTTACAAACGCTGTTACTATTTTAATTGTTGAAAAAATTGCAACCAAATTCTCTAGCTGTATTTTTGAACGAAGGTAATCAATTGAATTGCCTAACAAATGTATTCAGTTGATTAAAGTAAATATTTTGTTAAAAGTTTAATTTTTTTTGGCCAGACACAGAAGTTTTGTTTGCTTAAGCTTGTATTTTGTAAATGAAAAAAAATATATGTTTTGTTGCTTTTCAAGTTTTGTTTAGCAAAAAAATATTTTTGGGGCAATTAAATATATTTTTGGCCCTACTGAAACAAGTATTTTGATGGCTGGAACGAACATTTATCTCGGTATTTGACCTGTAAATATTAAGTTTATATACTAAAATGTTTGGCAAATGTTTGTTTGGAACATAGAACATTTGTAGGCAGCGATTTTTCGGCCGGGATTACGATCACTTCCCGTTTCACGTAATACGCATCACGTTACAATTTTCACGTGTACGTAAAATGTGGTCGTTGCAAATTATAATGCATCACGTAAGCACGTAAATTTATGTGCCTGATCAGAACGTTACGAAGTGTTTTGTTGCATTTCATATTAGAAACTCTTAAAATTAAATAATGAAAATATTTAAAGTTGTAGAGGTGAATTTGTATTATGTTCATTTGGCGGAAGTTTGGCATTCGTGATTTATTCAAACCTGGAAAACAACCAGATGACCATAACTTCTAGAATGAAATACATCTAGGAGATGCGCGTTACTCGCATATGTGCGTATACGTGAAACATATGAGGTAAATTACATTTTTGAAATAATTTGTATAGCGCCTAAGTTTGCAATTTGATAATACACATTCAGCACTATACATATATACGAGAACTTTGAAACTTGTGCTACACATGGTTTAAAACTTCCATAATTAGCTTTAGTCCTTGTATCTGAATGTTGCAATTTATTTTGGCAGGCCCCCAAATTCCACCACGCCAGCGTGAGACACGTAACAGTTCTGCGAACCCTCCGGTATGCAAGTTAGTAGGTCAGTCGGTAGGAGCATTGGTGAATTAGTCTTTATATGTTGTCTCTCCCCGGTACAAACATTGCGATAAATATGGGGCGTAAAAACTAGCTATATAGAGCTACTTTCTCTGAACAGCTATCCTTAAAGTAGAGCGGGGGAATTTGGGCAGCTTTTAACATCGTGGTCTTGAGGGCCAATGAGGAGTGAAGCAAGGTAAGTATGGGGCAGTGCCGCAATGCAATGGCGGGGTAAGCGGAAGATCGTGCGGCACGATTCCCAGTGCGAAAATTCGGGAGCGGCCCCGCCGGCAATCGAACCCGGTTCGTCTAGGTAGGAGGCAAGGAGTCAAACCACTACATCACCGCTACCTCCTAGCTGTCCTTTTATTATATGGCTGAGGGCGTGCATATTTTATATTATTCATTCGTCTTCCATTTACGGCTAAATAAAAGGACAATATATGCGCTATATAAAATATTTGGGCAGACGACATAGCAAAAATAAAATAAAAACAAAACCATGAAAACCAAATATAACACAGCACTCTCTCTATTGTCATTGGACAGCAATATCACGTTTCACATTATAACGCAAAAGCTCTACATTGACAAACTTTTCGTTACGTGAATGTATGTACGTTTTGCGTGGCGAGAATCGATTGTGATAGGTCTTATTGAAACACACAAATCAAGGTATAGCTTGTTTACGTGGACCTGTTAGGTGATACGTGAAGCCATCGTAATCCCGGCCTTACTCGCTGTAAATAAATTGTTTTTTACGTGCGCAAAAATAAAATGTGCGACTACTCTAAACATGTACATAGAATCGGTGGCACATGCCTCCAAATGCTCTGTATATAGCGTTTCTGAAAAAAAATTAACTGTAAAAAAATTAAACAAAATGAAGATTTAAAAAGTCATAAAATCTTGCGTGAATATTTTACAAATCGATTGACGATCTTGATGCACACAAATATGGTGACGTCAAACCACACGTAGCATGATAATCATCATAACTAAGGGGAATTAAGCTGACCATTTCAGCTAATGACACGAGTAGAGGAATTATGGGGACTCTGGCACATCGGAACCTGGAATCGGAGCGTCGGAGCTGTTCGTACTCTGTCATTCCGGTTTGCCAGCGGCCATCTTGGATTAAGGTGACCTTAACCATGACTTTGGCCCCAGTGACCTTTGACCTTTAAATCCCAGAAAAAATAACTTAAAAAAAATCCGATATAAACTTAAAACATTATGAAAAATTGTTTTAAAAATATTAAAAAGTTATTAAATTTTTTTTTTTAACACGCATTTCCGGAGAATTTCCCTCGCCCCACCCCATTCACCTCAACTCATTCTATCTTTAGTGCAGCCATCTAAGTTTTTTCTTTTTCATTTGTTTATACATTTCTGACAGACGCCATCATGGTATTTTCGTCTGTCATTTCTTTATACACTGCTGGTGGACGCCATATTAGTTTTTCGTTTGCGCTTAAACGAGTGTGCATAAGGGCGAGGGTCCCAGCCTATCGTGCGCCGGAATTCGACCATACATGACTGCGCCCCTAGCGGCATTGCTGATACTCAAATTGACACCACCAGCGCACCCCTGCCGCCGACGAGTGAACCAACACACAATATGGCTGCATCGACACCAGCGCTCCTAGCTGCAAATGGTATAACTTGGGATCAGCACACTCTGGTGGCGGGTGCGAGAATTAAATATGGCCACCTACAGTAGACGACTGCTGGCAGGCGCGGAAATGAACGATGAAGAATGTAAAAAGCAAGAGAGAGAGAAAAGGGGTGGGGGACAAGAAGGAATTATAGAAGTAAAAAGAGAAAAAAGAGACCAGAAGGAATATGAGGTAACCAAGGGATAGTAAGAGAGAGAGAACAGGCGTGGGAAAGAGAGAGAGAGAGAGAGAGAGAGAGGAAGAAATGAGAGAGCATGAAAAATAACCACGCAGAGTAACAGAGCATGAAATAAACAAATCTGAATGCCAGAGCATGAAAAAACAATGTGGAATGATAGAGCAGGAGGTTGGGAATAGGGAAAAAGGGGAATTCCGAGAGAACAATATGGACGCTGCTGACGAGGAATGACATAGCACAAGGTTTCCGCGTGACATCATCCAAGATGGCGGCTTGGCACCGCGGCACCACCGCTTGACACCCGGATCGCGTGAATGCCCATTTTCGTACTACTTACAGGGCTACTATTAAAGATTCATTGGCAAAGATCCAGAAATTTCGCGAATTCATTTGAGGGCAAGCTAGACTTAAAACACATGTACATTTGACATTATTTTCAATGGGATCGCATTTTGTTGACCACGCCCTGGACAAATTTGAGCTAATAACTAATCAACAAGAATAAAGCGACCAAATCATGTGTTAACTGATCTGGGTCGAAATTGGTATCATCAGCCAATGAACAACTAACTGAGGCTCCAATACACAAACGACTGTGGAGTCTAGCTTGTTGCCAAATGAATCCGCGAAATTTCCACGTCTATATTCATCAGGTTTCAGAGTGCTATATCTTCAAATGTATTACACTGACAATGAAGACTGATGCACGAAAAGAAGCGGATACTCACCAACTTTTCTCACAATCTACAAATGTAAGAGAGCCTACGACACTCTTCCAAACGATAGCCAAGTTCTGCCAATACCTTATTTAGCATTTCACCATCAATGGATATCACGGCAGTATTGATGCGTTACCTTAGATTTGCTAGTGTCGTAGGCTGTCGTGAGACGTAAACACGCTCCATGACGTACCTCCAAAGGAAGAAGTGACATGGCGTCTGATCAGGAGACCTGTGGATGGCGAAGTGCCAAGATGGGAAGGGGGAGGGGGGAGGCATGCGAACACAGAAGAGCAAAGCCTATAAAGCAGAAAACATTCACTGCAAACTGAACGAGGAGGTTCACTGCTCCACACCCTCATGTTGTGACGATTAACCTTTCCAGATAAATAAGCCATTGATTTATTCATTACTTAATATCAAATTTGTAGCATAAAAATCACCCTCCAATGCTTCCTGCATTCTAATGCAAAATTCCAATCGCTCGCCACAATCTCCTGGTAATGTGGCAGTTGTGGGTTTTTCCACGGCTGAATTTTGACTCCAAGATTTTCATCTACCAAGAAGACCGGGCATCCCACCTCCCAATTGGAACATCAATGCTCGTTATTACCTAAATGGTGAACTTCCCCATCACTGGATTGGACGTGTTGGTCTGGATGACGTAGCACTGTTCCCATGCCCTCCCCCTCCCGTGTTTCCTGATATAACGCCACGTGACTTCCTCCTCTGGGACTGTGTTTACATCCTACCACAGCCTACAACACTGGCCGAGCTAAGGAAACCCATCATTGCTGCTGTGCTGTCCAGAAAATACGGACAGAACTTCACTATCGCTTGGACGTGTGTCGTGTGAACAAGGGGCCACACACAGGACGTTTGTAGACTGTGAGAAAAACTTGGTGAGTTTCCGCTTCTTTTAAAGCATCAATATTTATTGTTAGTGTAATACTCTTTAAAATACAGCACTTAGAAACCCGGGTGAATCATATATAATAACCATGTACAACGTTTACACCAGGCCAAATAATTATATGAACTAATCAACAGCTTTAGATTAAACGAAAATGTACAATATACCAATAATAGAGTTCCGAGCACATGGTTCATGGTGTGGTACTAATGCATTACTGTAAATTATATTTTTAAATACCCACCCACCGAGACCTGAATATATCATAGTGCGGTCTCGATTGATTGCAATTACCCTGACCTCTGGGCTTGAACATTTCCAATTTGGCCCAAATTTCTCACGAATTCATAATATATCGAAAAATGCTCATAAGATGTACGACACTTGTTTTATTCATGCTATTATTCTGGAACGTCACACGTAATATTTAATATAAACGAATGTAAGAATTAAACACATACAAACAAATACTAAAAAATAGTAAAGGAATTTCAGTAAACAATTAAACTATAACTACTACAATAATTAATAAAATAAATACTAACCCGTGTAAGACCCTACTTCATTCTTCGAAGAATACAAACCCCTATTTAAAATATATTCGCGTTATAACACGAACACATAACACAGTAGGGTCTTTTGCACCATCCAACTTTCGCCTATCTTAGCAATGCAGGGAACCCCATTCAAAACACGGCCCTTCTTTATTGCAATGTATTTTTCTTCAATTGCCTTAATCTTCCTTGTGAACTTCTTTTCCCAAACCTGTGGACAACGAAATTTTTGTTAAATTTATGAACATGGGCTCTGTTGTAATATTAGAGCTGGCTTCTGTAAATCTGTATTGTACTAGACTCTAAGAGTGTCTCTGCAACACTGCTCGGCCAAAGATAGATACAGTTTAACTATACTTGGCTTTGCTGAATACCCTTTTTTTAGGTTCGTATGAGCCTTAGAACATGTAAGAGTTTGATTAGTAACCTAATCGTTTTGAAGTCTCGAAATATCTTACTCAATGGCATGCACAGATGTAGTCACCTGGTAGTTGAGGTGAGTTGAGAGATTTGAGCGGCTTTGACATTGAGGTCTTGAGAGCCGATGAGGGTAAAATGAGGGGAGAATGGAGCAACGTCGGAATGCAAGGGTGGGGGAAACGGGAGATCCCCGAGAAAACCCGCCTGCCAGCGTCATCGTCCGGCANGGGGGGGGGGGGTGACCCAACCGGGAATCGAACCCGGTTTCTGCTTGGTGGGAGGCGAGTAGTCTACACCACCGCGGACTCTACTGCAGACGGCGGCCACGGTGGCTTAGCGGTTAGCCTGCTCGCCTCCCACCAAGGCTATCCGAGTTCAATCCCCGGCCGGGTCACTCCGGATTTTCGCATGTGGGAATCGTGCCGGACGATGCCGTTGGTTGGCGTGTTTTATTGGGGATCTCCCGTTTTCCCCGCCCTTTCATTTCGGCGCTGCTTCATTCTCACCGCATTTCATCCTGATCGGCTCTCAAGACCTCGCTGTTAAGAGCCGTCCAAATCTCTTCACTCATTCACTCACTCTACTACAGACCGTAGCAGGTTTATTCTCCGCTCATTATTCTCTGAACAACTAGCACCGTCTTTCTATTCACGTCGGTGTCAATGAGACATAAGTCTTACCTACATACGTACCTTTAAAGGGGAAAGTTGCACGGCATCTTGGATTTATATAATTCTTACTGTTACATTAATTTTTCAAAATAAGACTTTGATGGAACATAGAAAATTATTTAATTATATTTTAAACATTATTATAATTTGTCTTCTTGTACTACTATCGCTTATAGGCATTCTCAGAAGGTAATAAATAATTGATTCCCATTTATTCCACATGGCACACAGCTAAAGTTACTCAATAATCTTAGTGATATATGAACAATGCCTCGTCAAATAATAACTTACATTAACGAATGCTGAATATAATTTGTGATTCACACACTGGTATCACTATAAAATTTCCCCCCTTAAGTGGTATCTTCGCCAGCCATATTGGATTTTTTTTTTTTGCTTATTTATGTTTAGTCGTTATGTCTGTACTGCCGTGCGAGGCCAGTTATTATTTTATAATCTTACCAAACATTGTTCAACTTCTACGCATTGTACATGACGGCATTTTCCTCGAATAAAAAAACTACACTTCATATTTTTGAATAATTTGATGTGCAAATCCATTTTTTTTTTGTTTTGCTGCAGCCATAATAACAAATATTAACAAAGTTGTACAAATGAATAAATTCAAAACATAAACTAATGCCGTGGTCTATGCTTGACATCTGTGTAATAACAAAATAACAGTCAATGCATTTTAGAAAGAGTGTTAAAAATATGCAAGTATGTCTTTACATTTAACATTTTTTCATATATATGGTCTGTTATTTGGTGATTACGCATGTTTCACGTGGTAGCCCATGGCACTAGTTTACTTTGTAAATTTTCTCATTTGTACAACTTAGTATTTGTTATTACGGCTGCATAAAAACAGAAAAAGTTTGTATATGACATCAAATTATTCATAAAATATGAAGTGTAATTTTTATTTTATTCTAGGAAAAGGGCATCACATAAAAAGTTTTCATCTTTGAAGTTTAATGGCAATGGTGAGTTCGTGTTATTTTTATTGTGTGATTGGATATGGTTGGCAATAGACACAGTCAAATTGCACCATCAGGATAACACATACAAAGTGTACAAGTTGAACAATGTTTGGTATAAATATAAAATTATTAATTGTTTTGTATCAAACACCCTTAAGGAGGTAGTATCTATTCCATCTTTGATTTTCCTTACAAATATTCGTAATGAAAATTCATGACCATACATAAGAAATCAAAGCTGAAATGACGTAAAGAACTACTTAATTTTTTTTTTTTTAATTTTGCTGTTTCAATTATACCTGTATTATTCCATGTGGGATTGAAATGATTAAATAATTAGGTAATATTTAATTACAGTTGCAGATGTAAAACTAATCATTAAGCACATTAAGCAAAATAAATTGGATTTCGAAATAACTGTTAAGATGTTCCATACCCTCTAAGCTCGAATCAGTGATATAAAACCGTGAAATAATATTCACTGAAAGTCAGTTGATAAGCCACTGGCGACTGGAAAATCAAGGAAATGAACTGGGAACAAGTGACTTATGACAGTTGAATTCTCGACGTTCAGTGGGAATCACAAATAAATCAGTGAAATTCAGCCATCATATAAATTAATTATCAGGCATGGATTATCAGTCGCTCAATTTTCACTATTTTCACTGATTTGGCTCAACTCTCATCGTTTCATATTTGGAGTGTGGGCCTTGACCAGATTGTTTTTAAAATATTGAACCCGAAAATTATGCTATGGAGGAAATTACGTATATCCAAGATGGCAGGTATCCTTCCCTCTCAAGTGTCTAGCAGTAGGAGGATGGCTGAACGTCTGGTGACGTAGGCGCTGTCGGGGTCGGCGGCTGGTTTCACACGCGCGGAGGACGACCGACATTCCGGTGTTGTGCCAGGACGTCCTTCGAGGACGAGCAGCACAGCGCGGGAGTCACTGCGCATCACGTACTGCGCATCCATCTTGAGGCTCCGCATCACCCACAACATCGAATTCTTTCATTTGCTGCTCATTTTAAGGTGATGTGAAGAAAGACTTTTAAAAAAATTTAATTATACAAGTTTAACTATTTACCTTGCCCTGCTGTAGAGACAAAAATTCACACCAAGCAATGTAAAATTTTATCACAAATAGCAAACTATGCTTCCCTGCCTTTTTACAACTAACGAATAACACGTAGTTAAAATTACGTACAATTATGTCAAACGGCTAAAAAATGGTCAATTTTCTATAGGTAAACATTCTCAATATTTAATTTAAAACTGAAATTGCTACACGAAAAGCAATAAATTCTGCATGAGTCATGAAGCCGAGCCGTAAGACCCGTACGCAATAGACAACTTTAGCATATGACTTTACTTTTCCTTTCCTTTGACAAAGTCACAGATAAACAGCACGATTGTAAAGTCAAAACTCAGACAATCGAAAATCAGTTCTGCATTATTCGTAAAAATGTGTATTTTGTTAAGTAAATCGTTATGTATCACTCAGGAATATTTATTACGTAGCTACCTGTATTTTTAAATAATATAACGTATTAATATTGAAAACTAAATTTTAAGAAAAAAACTTACTTGTTTATTTTATTCATTAGTATCACTTCATATGTTTCCTCTTCGCATAACACTCGCTTGCCATTTATTTAATTTAGACGATCTTGGTTCAATATACCGTAATGAAATCTCGATGTAAGAAATACAAGAGAAAAGTGATGCATACAATGATTGCTCTAAACAACGGCGCACCCACTTAAACTAATGCCCAACCAACATGACGCTTCAACACTTCTCGAATAATATGCAAACAAATTTAAACCGTGAATAAATGTCAAACGCAGAAGAGT
The DNA here is from genome assembly GCA_002778355.1 of Clitarchus hookeri. Lineage (NCBI taxonomy): Eukaryota > Metazoa > Arthropoda > Insecta > Phasmatodea > Phasmatidae > Clitarchus > Clitarchus hookeri. The sequence continues at coordinate 141,590 of NQII01002010.1, read as the reverse complement.
GACAAATACTTGTAAGTTTAAACCTGACATGATTTTACAATAAAACTCTTCCAGTGAAGTTAATCTTTTACAAATAATCATGAAAAACTGGAATTCAGGACAAAGTGCACAAAGTAGGATGTAGGGGAACCGTGATACGTCTCAGATCATGCGGAGCATATTGGCGCCATCCGACATTAAGGGGAGTCGGAACTGCAAAGGTAAGGAGATGTAATATGAGATGTTAGGGCTACCCTTAACAGCTGTGGTCTTTAGCGTCGATGGAAGTGAAGTGAGGCGGACGGAGATGGAGAAATGTCGAAACGAAATGGATGTATGAAATGAGAATGCTTATAGGAAACCCACCGGCCGATGGCAACGTTTACCACGTATCGACATGCGAAAATATCGGTTGAATGCCGCAGGAAACTCAGACATCAAAAACAAGAGAAAAGCAGAACGAAGTTATCCAGCCATCCATTCGCGATTACTTCCAAACTTTCTGAAGCCCTGCTTAAGTAAAACTTCTATTATACTTATTCCTCCGCCTCATGCAAACAAAGCTCAACTAAGTTGAGGAAATTATACCAAAGGGACAACGCACCCTCAGTGAAATAACATTTTGCTTAGCAACTTTTTCTTACTAGGCATCACTAACACACCTATTTTCGCTCGGTTTTTATTCAAATTAATCATAAATTATCTAATATAATTTTGGGATAGAATATAACTAAAAGTTAAATTTAACCAAAATAAGGTACTTGCATGTTAACAGAAATTTAAAACTCTTTGTGATACGTGAAATATTTAGTAAACGACCAAACACGTCATACACGAGGTGATTTTTCAAAGGTTTGATTCAAAAAACGTGAAGAAACTGCTAATAGACTATGACACACGGGTCACTTGAGATGGGTGTTATTTAACGTAACAGTTGTAATAAACTGTTACGATTTGGAAACGTGTTGCACGAGTAATACGTTCCATTGTTTATACCTACCGTTATTTTTGGAAAATCTTGAACTGCAACTGTGCGCATGCGTAAGTTATTATTTTTTTTTCAGGAACGTCTTGGTTTACAACTGTGCGCGTGCACAAACGTTATTCCATGGAACACCAAGCTTTTGAACACTGACCAACGTAATCGTTATTTCCCGGAACGTCGGGACCGGCGAGAAATGTTTCACAGTAATCTGTTGCAAAAATAACATGTTACTGATACGTGTTACTTACTTGGAACTGGGACGATAGAACTTGGTACATGAAAGTAGCAGTTCGGTCCATCTCTACAGGCCACGCGTTCGGGTGGAGTCTTGTTATATTCCCGGTCCGATCTAGCTGGCTGCGCACACCCAATCTCGGTGCCCAAAAATTGAACTGCTTTTCTGTCAACACGACTAGCGAAAACTGCGTGGATTGGATTTGAGGTTAAAAAACTGGTTAATAAACAAGTGCTTGGATATGTCTGTATACTTCCTCTAACCAGTTTGTAATGCAGTTTAATTAAATTCAAATTGGTGAAAGTATTTTATTCGTATAATAGTTCTCGCCATTAAAAAATTGAGATATAAACAAACACTTTCATCGCTGTTGACCTTGTGACTTTGACAGTTGTGTTCCTTTGCGGTAGGTCAATGTTTAGTCTATGTTCCGGCAATCCGATTTCGACCCACGTCACGCCAAGGCGAATGCCAAGGTGGTTCCTTGACCTGATGGTCTAACAAACTGTCTCTTGTATACATACGTCTCACTGTATACACTTGATACAGTGAGCCGGCAGTCGACGAGGCGCTGAGACGTTTTCGAAAACAGAAGCAAAGCCGTTAGGGGCTGGTGTCAACAGGCGTTTAAATAACACGCAGGGATTTCCCACAGATGGAATCGTGTTGGTGAAAGCCAGCCGGTCGCAGGGGCATGCCGGGTACCAGCTCGCAGGCGGACTGTCGTCAAAGTCCCGTGGCGGGCAATCCCCGTGCACTTGTCCCGTCCTCCGGACAGCGGTGGCCGCCTGGGAGGCCCCCGCGCTCACGTCGGCTCCAGAAAGGTAGAGTTGGTGGGGGAGGTGGGGGGCGACCTTGCAGCTTGCACCGCGGCACCGCCGGACACCCTTCACCAGCTCGGCGCGGGACAGTCAGTCGCCCCGGAGTCGGCCGGTGGCCAGGTGCTCTTCTCCTCCTCTCTATCTCCGCCAGCAGGCCGCCGCTGTCCGCACTTGTCCCCGACAGTCCAGGTGAGAGCACGCGCACGCCAACTGCCGCACCTCAGGCCTGCAGAGTAATACCGCACGAGATAATATTCGCTTTGTAACCTATCATTCTACTGATATTACAAGTAATTAATATCAGTAGTTGTTGCATAAATAAGTTATTACATTGAATTAGCATAAACGTGTACATTTCTATACTGGGTAAAAGGAGGCTGTAGTTCAAAAGTATAAGTGGTTTTTTGGTAAATAAGTGAGGTTTTTCAATAAGATGCCATTGTGACATTTTTTTTTTTAGTTTGAAGGAGATACAAATTGAAACCAAAGTCGAAAATTGCGGAACNAATATGATAAACATTTTATTGTTTGTTCCTTCCTTCTTGACACAATAAAAATGTTCTGTATCTCCACATCGTGATGTTTTAACGTAGTTAATATTTTTGTAGCTGCAACATTTATTAAATACTGAAGGACGTGACAAAACATGACGGGAGCGAGTGACAAAATTTGGGCGGCTCTTAACGGCGAGGTATTGAGAGACGATGATGGTGATTGAGGTGAGCGTGGAGCAGCGACGAAATGAAAGGGAGATCCCCGAGAAAACCCCGCAGACCAGTGGGATCGTACGGCACGATTCCTACGTGCTAAAATCCGGGGGCGACCCCGCCGGGAATCGAACCCGGCTCGTCTAGGTGGGAGGCGCGAGTAATCGAACAACTACACCACCGCGGCCCCTGTGGCAAAATTAAATTTTTTTGGTGGGGAGTGAGGGGGTTACAAATGTCACGTTACACTCCACCCACAAAATTTGGGAAGGTGCACAGTACTACACCTGTAGCCCTGTTACTTCGCCTCTGAAGCCATAAAGTGGCTGTTTCCACAGTCGTTTAAATACTCTGCTAACTTATATTTAATTTGTAGGGAAAAAAATCCTTATTTTCATATAAAAATTTTTTACCGGGTGGTGTGTCACATCGGCAAACCGCTTTACTCGCATTCAGGAGGACACGGATTTGATTCCTGGTCCGGCTATTCTGATTTCGCTTTTCCTTTGTTTTCCGAAACCACCACAGGTGAATACTGGGATCGTTCTTTACTACGGACCATAGCTGATTCCTTCCGCGTTCCTGTTTCTCTGAGCGACTTGCTCCGTCTAATTTTGATCTGGCTGCGCCCCTCGAGGTTGCTTTTCAACCCCCTTCGATTTTAAGAGCAAGGATTAAATAAAAAACGATTATATAATAATTTTTTTTTGCCTAAAACTGTATAACTTGCTGTCGGGTTGGGGGGCGTGGTGGTCAAAGAAATTGCCTCTCACGGCTGCCAACCTGGTTCGATTCTCGTATGGGATCGAACCCATATTTTTGTGTGTGGAAGAGTGGCGGACGTTGCCGTTGATCAGTGGGTTTCTTTCGGGGTGCTCCCAGTTTAAACTATCCCATTTACACTCCGTCGCCGAAGACCTCATATGTTAGGCGCTGTCCATAGCCCTCATTCACCTCCAGCAATCAGTCAACATTATGCGATATTATTTAAAATTAATAAAAGGATCATTTTCAAAGCACATCTAAAAATTATAAACCAAATAACTACTTTACTATTGTGGAACGTGTGTGTGTGTGTATATATATATATATATATATACATATATATACATATATATATGTGTAAATTTTACAAACAAGTGTATCGAGTGTGACGTGTCTGCAGATACGTCTTTTTTAGTGATAAGAATATATCACCAGAAAATATTATATATATATATATATATACGTCTGTATGGATGTAATTCAAACTGACTCATTTGAATAAATGAGATAATTCCTGTGGAAACTAAACGCTGACTGTTCCCTCTACAAAATTATATAGTCTAAGACAGAAATATTTGGCACTTTTTAAATTGTTGAGTATGTTTATATATTTGTGTATTTTCAATCTGTGACTGTCCTGAATTATTCGTCAATAGCTTCTGCTAAGGACTGCTTAAATAAAAAAAACTAGTAAGTGTTCATGGTTTCATTTTTGTAAATGGTTTGGAAATGTTTTTGTTAATGTGTTAAAAAACAGTAAACTTCTTTAGTGTTATAATATTTGGATTTTCTCTATCAGTTATGCAAAAACTATGGAAACTAATTTTTGTTCCTTTGATGTACGCAAATGAAACCATAACAGCGTCTGATGTGTAAACGATCAATTACATACCATCTGTGTATTTCTTTAAGAATTTAAGCCCGTACACCGCCAGTGTGCAGGTTTGAGTACTCTTAGTACGGCGCACGATGTTTTTCAAAGTCACGAGAACTGTCGTTACAGATATGTTTGTAAACACGGTTTTTTTTTCTACCGGTGACGTTTGTCGACACCGTGTCAGTTACATTTACAACGTTCCCATTGCCGTTTGAATGACGCGAGTTGAATGGCAAAGGGAGAGGAAAATGCGATTCTAACCCAGAAATGTTTGTGCCGATGGCAGCGCCCTTGGCGATCTTAGCTGCAGCACTGTATATGCGACTCACGCACCGTAAAACAACCCCCCACGACCGGATTTGGTTCCATCCTTCAGAAAGACTGTAGGCTTCATTAATTTAATAAGTCAGCAAGACTCATTGTTGTTAGCCAGTCCACTTATTTTTTTTGGAAATCCGCAACAGCAATGATACATAAACGCAAGAGAAGTTGTTTACCATCAACCCACATAAAATCATTACATTCGAGTTACCCAATGCCACACACGAGATTAGTTAGATTGTGTATGACAAACTCTTCAGTTAAACTCTGGGCCCTAATTTATAAGTAGTCTTACGACCATTCGTCATGTAAGTCTTATTTTTTTCGGGAGTGATACGGAGATATCGTTACGTAATAAAAGGTAGCATCCTACAGTTTAGAAATATTTTGAATATCTACGTTTTTGCTGTGCTAAAGCGTAAATTACAGAAATGAAGTTATTTTTTTTAAAAGCGTTTCTACAAGGCAGAGGGTAGCTGTGTTTTGTAGCAATCTTTTCCCAAACTGCACAGTCCGAGCCGATACTTTCTTCTGATCTACAGCTGTATCGTCGACGTGGGTTGCAATCGTGCACTAGGCTTGCGTCACTAGGCGAAGAGTTGCTCCACTCCTGCGAGACGAGTGGCCGGTGAACACATGCGACGGGCAGCTTCTTAGTTTGTATCTCGCTTGACTGTGAAGAGAACGCGGGCCAGAATTTTCAAGTCATAGCTTAAGAGGATTCTTTGCAATTAGCGCTTTGGTGTGCGAAAACTTCGTGCAGGGAAATTTTATAACAGCCTACCAATATATAAGGTTTGAAATATCGATTATAACAGGATGAAACATTAGATTTGTAGGTTTTAATTATCTCAATTAGTAGTAGAAAAGCTATCTATAAGGCATTATCGGCAATTTCTAAAAAAAATTCAGTCCTATATTTTGTGAATGCGGTTCATCGGGCACATTGTTACACTAAATACAAATCGTTCTTGCTTTACCCCATACCGTCGTTGCTGTAATGTTTGAGAAAAGTGATTATTACTGAGACATTGCACACTTTACAGAAGAGTAATGAGACTTCTATAAAATACGGGAGCAGCATGATGCAAGCCAGGAGGGTAGTGAGGGAGAGAGAAAATTTTAGCTGTTGTAGTTTTGCTGTCCTTGAACAACATAGGTATAGTCTATTCGTGGTTTATCCCAACTTTTCTGAAGTCCTACTTAATTTATACTTTGAAATTATTCCTCCGCCTCATGCAAACATAGGTTAACCAATTACACCAACGAGACAACGAACCGCATTCATGCGCACTCACTTTAATAATATTCTGCATAAGAACTTGTTATTACTAGGCATTACCAACTCACCTATTTTATCCCTGTTTCATTCATATTAATTACAAATTAATTATATAATTTACAGATAAAATATAAGTAAAAGTACAGTTTAATGAAAAATAAGATTTTTTCTATGCTAACAGAAGCATAAAACGGTTGTGATAGATGGCATATTTATGAATCGACTAAATGCGTCATACACGGAGTGATTTAAAAAGGTTTGATCCACAAAGCGTCACGAAGCCGCGAATAGATTATAGGAGGATGCCAAGCAATTTGCAGTTCGCTGCCAAGCAAAAGTAGGAATTTTCAGCATGTGACGAATCTCCACAAGCCTAGTCCACAACAGCTCGTGGTCCACGGAGACCTAACTGCTGATTGGTGCACACGACCTTCTGACGTCACATCTTGCGGTACCAGTGTTCATACGTCTCATATCCCAAGATCATTCACCAACTTCAACTTTCCTTCACGGGCGTCTCCCAAGTTGTTAGAAGAATACGTTTGTTTGTTCTGTTGACATTTTAGCGAGCGCAAACAGTAAAGGTAGGACTAAATTGACATCAAGGCGTAAAGACTGAAAAAAAAAAGTTAAAACGTCACATTTACAAGGACATGGTCGTCAATGACGCACGAGCCAGTCTTGAAACCTGGCCGCCTCGAAATTTAGTTGCATCCGCGAAAGCGAAACTTTATTAAATAACAACCGAAAAAGACCCCAAAAAAGAACACAAAAATCAAATAAAGTGGAATTAAAGTAGAATGAAAGAGAACTCAACCACAAAACTGGAATATTTATTAGATTGGTATGTATGCGTCAAAGTGATTAAAAATCGTTAGTTGCTTATTCTTCAGTTATTCATATAGGGTTGGTTTTAGGTGGCATTATAACTATGAACTGTTGAAGTGTTTTTGGTTCTATTATTATGATAATCGCTCATGGTTTATGTCCTTCTGGTTTATTTTGTTTAGCAAATATTGTTTATGAGTGATTAGGTAGACGTAGATTATTTATTATTAAGGGTTTAATTAATTTTATACCAACAATAAGATTATGATGATTTCTTTTAAGATCATATAATATGGCCGCTCCTCCTTCCTTAAATTTAATAGGTGAAGTTATGTTATTTAATAGATAAGTTTCTTGAAATTCATTAAATACCTTTTTATTTTCAATTATATCTTTTTTTTAGTGCTGCATACACTTTATATATGTACTCTTATAGTGAGTGTCTGAAAGCTTACCTTTGGACGCAGTTATTGTAGACACGTACTGTACGTCAGGACATGCGTCCGCGGACAATCGCACCGCGGACAATCGCACCGCGGACAAGCTATCGTGGACTAGGCTTTAACGTGCCGTCGACAGTGTGGCCGTAGAAACGGGACAAGTTGACCGGATTGTAATGAACGGGGAAGGAATCGTCCGTGGCCTGTATCAAGAAACCACCACGTTTTCAACCATGGAAAACCACAATCAAGACGGCCGGACCGTGAATCGAACACTGCTTCTTGAGTGCGAGTCTATTGCGCAATTTGATGGGTAGAGGGCGCATTCCAGCGGCGCAGTTTACCGTTCCCAACACTGAACGCCTTTTTGCCACTATAAGAGTAAAAAACACTTGCATTGGTTTCATTGTCTCATTTCAATTAGTCAGCGTTTTAAGATTTTAGTGCACTTTCAAGTAAACGAGATTTTAGTGCAAATAAGCTATATTCAAGCTACGGAAAAACCTATTTTCTTTACAAACACTTAAGTTTGTCGGGAATTCTGAAGTAATCAAGTATCTGACCGCATGACTTTCTGTAGATGATTCGTGAGCCAATATTGAGGTCCTTGCCGGAGAAAAATCATAGTTCATCGCTTAACAGCTGATGCACATATGTGAACAACTCTCTTAGAGTTTTAGGTCCAAAATGTTTTTCTACAAAAAAAAGTCTGATCGATATCTGCTTACAAATAGCATTTCAAAAACCTTTTACGTCCAAAAATTAATTATACTTTTTTTTTTTTTTCGTTAATAATAATCATTTTGTTTAAAGTGAAAATTGTTGGAGCTGCAATTTTCACAGACACTGTTGGGGCCGCGGTGGTGCAGTAGTCAGACTACTCGTCTCCCAGCAATGGGAACCGGGTCCGATTCCCGCCGGGGTCACTCGGATTTTCGCACGTTGGCCTGCAGTTTTTTTTTGGAGTGCTCCCTTTTATCCTGCCCCTTGCAACCCGTAGATGCTCCACGTTCACCTCATTTCACCCTCACTGGCTCTCAAGACCTCGCTTTTAATCGCCGACCAAACCTTCTCATCTCAACACAACATGTTTGACATTCGTGTACTCGGTAATTGTACAAACCATAATTTAATTAAAAATATCAGTTTACTATTGTAATTTTTAATTTTTCTTAATAACTCCTCCGCGGGAGAGTGAACCGATAAGTAATATTACAGGTAGCTTAGATTAATTTTACACACTCCTTATGCAAATAAGAATATTTTCCCCTGTGACATATCCTAGGTGGTAGGGCCTTTGAGACGGAAGAGGTGAAACTCTAAATGGTTACCATGCCAGATAATGAGTGAGAGACGACCGGCTTCCCCTACCAATTAAAAACTCGAACTCGCTCACTATATGAGGTCATTCGATTACTTGCTGCCCTAGTTAAAATTTTTTTTTAAAACTGCCTCTTTTAGTAATTTAGCTTCTTACCTCATTCTGCACTACTGCAGAGCAACAAGATTCACGTAGGCACTAAGGATGAAAGTGTTTGTATGTAAGAGATAAATGCACACGAGTGATGTCAAAAACTTCTCGGCACAATCAAGGACACAATGTATAAGCAACTCCTAGATTTAACCTCGAAAGATAGAACTATGCTGGAAAATTGTAAATATACGACCCGTCAGTAGTATTAGTACGTGCAGATGGTCCAGAATCACTTATTTCCATCTACTTACATTTTTATTTGGGTTTGTATGGGCATGCTGTATAGTGTTTCCACACAATCTGAAGTATTAAAAATTGACACAATTAAAAACATATAAATAAAACATATTATTATGCTAATTATGAAATAATTATATGCTAACGGTCTAGAAGCTGTGTCTGTTACAAAAATGACTGAAGGTATTTTGGCGGTTCTTAACATCGAAGTCTTGAGAGCCGATGAGGGTGAAGCGTAGTGAGTATGGAGCAGCGCCGGAGTGATGGGGCGGGGGAAACGAGAGATCCCCTAGAAAACCCGTCGACCAGCGGTGTCGTCCGGCACGATTCCCACATGCAAAAATCTGGCAGCGACCCAGCTGAGAATTGAGCCCGGTTCGCCTTGGTGGGAGGCGAGCAGTCTAGCCGCTGCACCACCGTGGCCCCTGTTCCAAAACGTATGCAGTTCAAGATAAAGGGACATTGTCACTTTTTCAAAAATATTCTTAAAAGCTTAAACCAGCACGACATCAGATAACCTACCTATTGAATAAAACCGAGTTTTAATGCGTGACTAAGAAACTAGAATAACATTTATGTCTGTAGCAGTCGTTCTATTCAGAGTTTCCGCTGGGAAAACGTGAGACACGTATAGCAGCTCAGTGGTTCACGGCCGACCTTCCAGGCAGCTGTTTGCGTTTGTGTTCTGAATGAATTATGACGCGGCAGTTACTGTCATTGAGCTGCGAAAGCGCCGACGATGTTTGCTTTGACTCACGCAGAGAGCCGAGCCTTTTGCATGTGCGTGACCGCAGCTGTCACCACGCGTGTGTTCAAGGTAAACATTTTACTGTCGGATCAGTTCCAATAGCCCGTTCGCGGTTCATTAAGCGCTTTTCAAGACAAGTCTTTAAAAGGATTACTTCGCGGAAATGCATGGTAATGTTACGTAAAAACTGTCTGACCTACTCGCGGTTATGTCAGCGGCGATAAGGAAACGCAGTTAGATGTCTTGACGTCGTATTGAGGGTGGGTTGTTAACATTCGTGAACACTGAATTAATTTATATGCAGCTTTTGTTTAATTTGTGCGTCTAAGGCTTACGTATATGCTGTCCACAGTAAACTGAGCACTTTTTAAAGCCCTGCTTAAGATCTACTTGTATGCGCATTGCACCAGTTTATTCTTGCATCAGTCAAAGGAATCTATAAAATTATAATAAATGCAAATATAAAAAAAAAATGCTATTTTTACATTTATATGCATTACAAACAAAAAGTAAAATAATTATTTTACTATTCAAAACTGTTTACCTAACACTTTTAATTCAACGTTAAAACGTGCAACGACTTTCACTCTGTTATTGCCAACTTTACTGAGCGTATACCAATCAGTGTGCCCGTTAAAATATACGCAGTTGGAGGCAGTGACATTTTTCAAAGATTGACTTCAGAAGTGGTCACCTTACCGTGAACCACCTTTATACATGCATATAGGCCTATGCATAAAACACGTACTTTCCTAACCATGTAATACTTTCACTTAATCGACTCATAAATATAGTGATAAAGTCCATGCCAATGCTAATGGCACATATGCTGCGAAATGATACAAAACCAGAACAAAATATATCTCCAAAAGGGTTTTTAAAAATTCTCAATCATACATGAATATACTAAAGCAATTTATAATGGTTTTCATTGTAGTCGCTTTAATTACTGTACTTATTTGGAACTCTGCTGTTTATAAAAACTTGAATGTATGCTGTATTAAATCTAATTGCCCTTATAAATGAATATTTTCCAGTTTCTTGCATGAGCTATTTTAAATAATAATTGTTTCGAAATTTATTTTAAATCATTTATAGCAGTAGTTTATTGAAAAAAAAAATTATGGTGCACAATCTCTTTTATAATACTGAAGTGTTCTTGCGGAAATGAAACGAAGTAACTGGTATAACAATAAATCTTGCTTATAGTCTACTCGCGGTTTATTCAAGCTTTTCGAATCAAACATTTTGAAAAATCACCCCATAAAAGTGCGTGTTTGGTTGTTTCCTAAGGATACTATGTATCAAAAGCATTTTATACCTGTCTTAAAGCAATGACTTATTTTTAATCGAATTGAACTTTTGCTCATATTTTACCTAAATTAATATGAATCGAATGAGAAAGAAAAAAGGTGGGTTGGTAATGCAGAGTAAGGAATAGTTCTTATGTAAAATACGATTGCACCGAGTGCGCACGAATGCTGTGCGCTGTCCCTTTGGTGAGATTTTATAGACCAAGTTAAGCTTTATTTCAATGAGGTGGAGGAATATTCTGGAAGTAGAACTTTAGCAGCGCTTCAGAAAATTCCGATGTAACCGTGAATGGTCTATAACTACCTCCGAAAGGTTGCTCAGCTTTCATCACACGATTGCCGGTATTATATTTTAACAAATAGTCCAGTCCGTTGAATTATTACCACGGTACACTACCGAGAATAATATTATTTTATAAATAAATTGTAATTCAGTATAAAATACATACATACATAAATTTCATAAATTTACAAAGACGTCTTAAAGGTAACTTCTTTCTCGTGAGCTCCTTTCTGAGAACGCTTCTATCACGCGGTACGAAATTTTCGTAATGATACCGGAAAACGTTTCGAGGATTATTTCCTTTACTTTTGCCTCATTGCGCAAACGGAGACAGCACTATTTGCTGTATTAATGGCAGCATCAACATAAGGCAGTCATTTTAACAACCACGTCATCTGAGTGACTGCTGGCCTTACTCCGCCTGTCTTGTGAGAGATACGGACACTCAGTTAAGTGATCCCTGTTTCGTGGGTCTAAGTAGTGAGAGAGGGCCACGGTGGGCTGAGCGGTTAGCCTGCTCGCCTCCCATTAAGGCGAACCGGGTTTAACCCTTGGGCCGGTCACTCGCGGCTTTTCGCATGGGGGAATCGTGCCGGACGATGCCGCTGGTAGGCGCGTTTTCTCGCAATCTCCCGTTTCCTCCACCCTTTCATTCCGGCGCTGCTCCATACTCACGTTTATCACTCGTATCGGCTCTCAAGACCTCGCTGTTAAGAGTCGCTCAAATCTCTTCACTCACTTCACCCACTAAGTCGTGAGAAGAGGATGTCAATCACTCAGTGCTAAGGGAATGGAGGAGAAAAAAATATCTGAGAAAATATTTATAAACCCCTGCGTATTTTTGCTGCTTAAAATAACGTGTGCGTGTTCTATTGAAGAATATTTGCACAGTTTCGTGGCTCAACTGGATAACGAATCATTCAAGATACCTATAGGCTTATCAAATAACGTTTTCCGATTTTTTTTGTAGTTATAAACGTTCTTGCTTTCATAACCGTAGTCTAGTGGGGAAGACGTGGGTAACATACGATAACTATCCTGAAATACTTTCCATTTAAGTTTGGTATGCTCTTACGATGACCATATTTTCATCGGTATTATTACATAAACATACACCTCAAAACGTGCAAAATCAAAGGCTTGGCCTGGCATGAACCAACATCCTCAAGATCCACGAGTAACGCATAGCAAACTCAACCACAAAGGCCACCTACGTCTTTCCCGATTAAGTACGCCCCTCAAAAAAGGTTTTGCACCACCGGGTTTTCTAAGTTACTAGGTTGCTGACGGCCCAAGATAAAGTATGTGGTGAAAATACTGTTACATGTTCGTTGCTCTTCAACGTTGTTCTTCCTGCTCACGAGAGCGAATGAATCTTTGAAGGCCAGGTAAGCGATAATCCATGAAGCGCTTTTCTGTTACAAAGACACGCCGCCGCGCATGCATCCGTGCGCCGCCGCGACAAGCCTATCGCACTTCGCGCACTCCTACTTTGGCCGGACTGAATTTCTGTGGTTATCTGAAAGAATTTTCTTGTTCATATGCCTTGCCTCTGTCGGCGTGACTCGGGGGTGCGGCGAACCTTCCAGATCGGGCGAATGAGACCATTTAAGCTGTGGCAGGCCTCCGAGCCGACAGTTTTGAGAGTTGAGCGTTTGGAGGATTGTACGTCCTTGGAGCTACAGGTGTGCGAAGACCAGCGGCACGACGAGCCAGAACAGCATCAAGTGGCGGCGATAGTGATTAGCGGGAGTGAAGTCTGTAAACAGGGAGCATCGGTACAGTGGAGAGTGAGACCGGGGGGCGGGCGGGGCTATGGAACTGGATACGTTAGTGTAAGACATTTCAAATGATGTCAACAGACATACTGAACACGTGCAAATGCACATACGTTTGGAGTCTAGCTTGTCCTCATATGAATTAGTGTAATTTCCGGGTCTCTAATAATGAGTGTGAATTATTTGACTTCAACCAATACAGAAACATTGAGAGGTACTTTAATTAGAATTAAGGCAGACATTAAATATTGCGCAAACTGAGATTAACAAGAGTAATGGTGGAGATATATAATTAAATGTTGTAATAATAACTGTGTTAAATAAATTAAACATAAAATTTAGTTCTTTCATTTTTAATGAGACCTACAACCGTTATGAATTTGGATACTCCGCTCTGGCGTCTTACATCAATAACACTGTCTGTACAGAACACCGCGCCAAGACTTGACGAATGTCTGTTCGTAATGCGCCTAGTGGTGCAGCGAGCGTCATGTGCTACCAATTACGGGCGGCGGTGCGAAATTTCCTTGAGGTGTGTATTTATAAATTCACAAGCACAAAATTTGATACATTTATAAAATACCTTTTATTTTTAACTGCTTGTTTCCCTCATAGTGAGCTCATGCATGTAGCTCCAAGGCTCTGTTCAGTGAATCACTCGAGACTGACGGGACATGGTAACAAATGAGACTGATATCACTGTAAGGTTAACCGTCTTCCACTCAGAGTGGAAGTCGTTCAGACCTATGAAGCTTGACTGTAGTGACAATCAAGTGGAGGGGCATGTTTTCCTAGAGAGACTCAAGGTTGTAATACCGGACTGTCCATACGAAATTAAGCTCTGAAAGTTGTCTCCTGTGATACCTTAGAGGATCAGGTACAGGAAGGGAGGAGGTGCGGAGAGCCGGACATGTTCCGGAAAACGTGTTTGTTTCCCTGTCCAAGCCTCTACACTGCTGCACGGAATCACGGCGATTGAAGACGCTCAGTTGTTAAAAAAAGTAGTCTTCTAAGGTACACCAACTAGAGAGAATCCTTCAACTGAAGCAACCGGCCTCGAATGTGACCCTCGTGAAGTGTCGGCTGCAGGTGCGAAAGATTCCGAAGGTCAGCTCTCAACTTGTACAAACAGCTCCCCGAAGGAACGTTCCTCAAATATACTTCTCGTTTTAAAGCCAGCACAAACCCAATGTCCATAAAACTGCAGTGGCTTGCAGTGAATATTACGGGACCTCACAATTTCTTTGGACCAATATTCGTGCTTATCTACGCAGCTACAGTCTTGTATGCACGTACACACATAGTTGACAAGGTTAGAATTAAAAAAAAAAAAAAGAGCCCGTATTCAGGCTGTGCGATGCCGAGAAAAATTAAATACATTTTAATCTAATGATGCGTATTTTTCTGTTGTAGTAAAATAGGGTGACGAATAACGAATAAACTAGAAGAATGTTTCGAAATCTAGAGAGAAACAGATTAAAAACCGTGTTTACTCATTCACGAGAGGCACAAAAATGTTCAGCAATAGTGTAATATGAACTTTACGTTGACCATAAACTGATCGCTGAGAACAGCTGTGTTAGGGCTTTCTTCGGTGTTACGCTATTAATGCCGTTGGCGGTCGTCGCTCGCAGACGCTTACAAGTATCAGATAAGCACTTCTGTAAAACGGAACAAAACCCTACCTTAAATAAGGTAATAGGAAAGCTACACTATTCTGGAAACATCCAAACAAGAAATAATCGCAGATAAACTGCGGACACCACGGCTAGGAGGAGGTCACTCTGCAAAGAATAACACCGAGAGAAGACTCATAGATACACATAAATTAAACTACCTGAGGTACTTATATACTTTCTGCATTGAACCTTTTACAGACTTTCCATTAATTAAATAATAAGGTCACAGCTGAAAGTCCCATAGGTACTCGCAATGCGACGAGAACACTGCACGCCAGTCCAGGACCTTGCGCTTAGTGGCGATGGGGAACTTGAAGCGCGATGCAGTGAATTATAAAAATGGGCGGAGATTAATGCTCTGTTAAAATGAAGCAAAGCAAGGCAAATTGGGCGTTAAAATAAAATTAACTATAAATAACACTTTTCTGTGCAATCCAGAGGACAGAAAATTTCCTATATCACTGCGCTAGACGGAAAAACAAGAGATATACAGGATGATTCTAAAATAGTGGGACAAACTTTGAGGGGTAGTAGAGCTCACTAAAACAAACAATTATTGTAAAGGAATATATGGGCGGAAGTGACGTGTTGAGGCACAAACACAAAAACAAAACACATTAACGGAAACATAAAATGTTCATTAGCAGCATACTTAACGAGTGATTCCGTACAGAAAATGTTAAAACAGTTGCTGGAAATGCATCCACCAACAGTCACGCATGCTTGGCGACCTCTACATATGGCGTGATTGGCTGACAATGGTGGCGTGCGTGAAATACACGGCGTATTTGAATCTGTTCGCCAATCACTCCACCGACGCTACCAAGCTTGCATTACTGTCGGTGGTAGCAATTTTGAGCAATTATTATAAACATTGCTGTAAAAAGGCATTTAGCGGCGACGTTGTAAGTAAACAATGTGTTGCATTTCAGGTGTTATTTTTGTGTTTGTGCCTCAACGCGTCACTCCCACCCATATATTCCTATACAATAATTGTTTGTTTTAGTGAGCTCTACCACCCCTCAATGTTTGTCCCATGACTTTTAGAATCATCCTGTATAAATATAGTGCTCTTTGGTTATCCGGTATATTCTGGAATGGAAAGAGAATGCCAGGGATGAACGACGGAGAAGCATGAATGAATTTGGGCGCGCAGTAATGGAGATACCTGCGGTCGCTGCGTCAGAACTGCACTTTCCCATCTACTAACAAAGTTACAGTTCAATTACACAGCGAAGGCGACCTCTGTTATACCTGGTAGTCACGGTGCCCGCACACCTAACTGCCGCGTCTGCAGTGAGAATGTAGCCAGCGGGTAGCATTGCAAAGTCACGAGGTTAACGCAACAATGTTCGGTACAACTGGGGACGCCTCATATATATGAACGTCTCTAATAATCACTTGCTTTGACTACGATATCATTAAAACACATTACACTATCATGCTTGCAATATTTTAGACACCTCCGTAGCTATTCGCAGAGAAATAACGGGATATGGTTTCCACCGCTGCTACATTGCTCTCTACGAGGAAAATAATTACACAACAGTTCTCCTGACTCTTTAACTAGGATTTCATCTGGTCAACTTATTTTGAAGGAATAGCAATGTAACTGCGAAAATTTTGCAATTTTTTGCAATAAACATACACACTTAGAAGGCGAGGAAAATACGAAGGCATCCACACAACACAATAAATAAAATATGTAGTTATTTATAATTATGTGACATTTGGAAAAATTTCACTGGTGTAGTTCAAAATTCCTCTAAACAGTAAAAAAATTTCTAAATGTCCGACATATATATATAAACTTAACCGTTTTAGAATATACGCGCGTCATTCTGGCACTAGTAAGATTTACTTATACAATAAAAGGCGAGTATTAAAAAATATACTAAAAAATGAGTTAAAAATATGGGAAGGTATTGTATCTACGCTGCAGTTAAGTAGTATTCGCGGTTTCTGAGTTACTTTAGAGAGTCTTGTTAATGTGTTTGTGTTTCGAAAACATGAAATGTCGCTTACGTATGTACTGTGACAGTCCGAAATTCAACTTCTAAGTTCACTTGAAATCTGTTTGTTGACGTACATGAAAGTGATTACGTTATTGAGTTCCAAGTCATGGAGACCAACGTCAACAGCCCGTAGGCAATAAAGATACAGATATGAAATAATTTAGGAAATTGTCTTTAGAATTAAATAAATAAATTTAATTAGCCAGCACGAAATTGTCGTCAATANCTTTTTCAGAACTGCTGGAACTGTAGGTTTATTAGTCCGATTTTAATCTCCGTGGGGCATAACGTAATCAATCTAATTGAAGGGACAGTACAATAAATTACCTGATAGGAATTTTAGTTGCGTTAATTAAATCAACAGACAAACATGACCGATGTTGCAAATAATTCAATCGCTGCCATATTCTCAATTTAATAAAAATAAATATAAATTCTAAATCCGGAATGACATGTATAGCTTGAACACGGAGCCCGAATTTTAGATACTGAACTAACGTCAAAGCGTTTTACCATATAGTCAATAATTTATTTTTCGGAAAATTATAAGTTTCTTTTCATGTCGCCACAGCATCAAAATATCAATATACTTCATATTTTATAACGTTTAACTGTTTCGCAGTAAGTGTGGAAACTAAACATTTCAAATAATAAAAAAGTTGTTAGGTTAGCTTTAAAAATCACTCTTCGTGAGTCACTCGCTATTATCAAAAGCATTCGAGAAATTCGTTCACATCCCACGCGGCGCCAATTTCAGAGCAAGTAACGGGACTACAAAAATTAAGTTGCATTTACTTGATTTATTGCTTGCCTTAATGGGGATCACCAAAGTGCCTTTAATCGATTTTCGCCACGCCAGACGTGCCATAAATCTCTGCCGGTAAATGTGAAGGTGTGAACGCAGCTCAAGGTCTGCTTCACCGCCAGCATTCGCCACTCGTCAATGATGCAACGTTTGACTTCGAATTATTTGCATCCGCGGTGGCCTGAATCCAGCGCGAGCGGCAATAAGAAGCAACCGGCTTACTGCGGGGAAAGTGTATTTTGCAAAGGCAAGATGCTTCTGGAGGTTTGCAAGCCTCATACAAATGGGATATTTGAAGAACGTTGCTATTATAAGCTGTTCGCAGTAACTCCTCACTTTTTGAATCAAGCTTTTGAAAAAGCACTCCATGTATGACGCGTTTGATTGTTTCGTAAATATATCGTGTATCACAAACGTTTTGTTTTTATGCTAATATAAAAATATCTTACTTTTAGTTAAATTGAATATTTACTCATATGTTGTCTACAAATTATAACATTCCATTTGTAATTAATTAGAATAAAAACAGAGAGAAAATAGGTGTGTCGGTAATGCCTCGTAAGAAATAGTTCCCATGCAAAATATTACTAAACTGAGTGTGCACGAATGCGGTGCGTTGTTCCTTTGGTGTAATTTTCTATATTGGTTGAGCTTTGTTTGCATGATGTGAAAGAATAGCACGATAGTAGAATTTTAGCAGGACTTCAGAAAAATTGGAAGTAACCATGAATGGACTATACAACACCCAAATTTATGTTCAACAGTGTTAGATAATATTTTTATATCAAAAACCCTTTATTATTTTGAAAATTTTGCGTAGTTCGTCAAAAACAAGGGTTTGCTGTTGTGTTGTAGAAATAAACTCAGCCAATTGGCATAAATTAAATTTTTATGAGCTGAGAGCCCTGTCAGCATTTACTCAATACCATTAAGTAAAAAAATTCCTACAATTCTGACGTGTCCCTAGAATAATTTTCAAATATTAACGGATCTCCTCAAAGATTTTGAAGTCAAATATGTAAAACATTATTAGAAATGTGTTAGGGTAGTAAAATTCACCCTCATTCTTTTTTCTGCAAGTTGATTGGATTTCTTGTGTTTCTTCCAAAATAAACTGCGACTTCGATACGACAGTATGCAAAAAGTTGTGCGACTAAATTTTTCAAAGCTTGTTATTTTTTGCATTTATAATTTAAACACGTTTTTCCCTTACAAAGAAAATGTGAAATAGCAAGTATTTGTTTATTCAGTAAACACTAAATTATCAGTAGTGCCTTAAGAATAGTATCGATTTAAACAAAACAGTTTGAAATATGTATGTGTGCTTACATACAAACATGTGTATGTCTATGTATAATGCTATATATATATTATTTATTTGTGCACACATAAATTTATACAGGTATACATATATACACACATGCAGAAACACGTAGAGCAAAGTTAAAATAAAACAACTTTCTTCCTCTTAGTGCACCCAGAAAGCTTGTGTTTGAAGATAGACGTAATTACAAAAGGCATGAGTGTTTTTAACAATAATTACTTCAGGAGAGTGAGCCCTAAGGCAAGGGTATTAACCACCGGGTGACAGACATTCAAAGTCAGACACGTAGCTGGTTGTCAATCACGAAATGCGACACGGAACGAGGGCCCAGGATGGTGAGGCGACTGATTGCGAGGGCGGAAGAAACAGCAGCACTCAGAGAAAATCCACCGGCCAAATGGCAACGTCCACCACGTTTTTCACACGCAGAAACCCGACTGTAGCCCACCCGGTAGTTAGCGGTTGGAAGCCTGTCCACTAGCCACGCGACCACAGCTTGAAGGTAAAACACTGCGGTGCGCGGCGAAAGAGGACAAACCGCAGTCTTCAGCCCAGAGGCTTGCAGTAGCAACCGGCAGTGGACCTGGCGTTCAAACGCGTCTGGGTCTCTGTTTACATAAAGGACATCCCATCTTAAATGCTCTTAAGGCAGGGGACTCTCATTATCTCCTTTTGTCCCAGCGAGTCACAACTACAGGTATACCATCAGCCTTTGGAACATACACTGAAGAGACAAAAAAAACTGGCATAGGCGTGCGTATGCAAATAATAGAGGTATGGAACCAATCAGAGTAACGCGGTGCGGTCGGCAGCTAGATCGGTTACTGCTGCTACAATGGCAGGTTATCAAGATTTAAGTGAGTTTGAACGTGGTAATATAGTCGGCGCACGAGAGATGGGACATAGCATCTCCGAGGTAGCGATAACATTTGGATGTTCGCGTACGACCATTTCACGAGTGTACCGTGAATATCGGCAATCCGGTAAAACATCACATCTTCGACATCGCTGCGGCTGGAAAAAGATCGTGAAAGAACGGGACAAACGACGACTTACGAGAATCATTAAAAGTGATAGACGTGCAACCCCTTTCCAAATTGGCGCAGATTGGATTTGTGGACTGCCCTGCCCTGCAGGATTCATGATGTGAATTGCCTCTTGCATACCTTCAGACATTAGTCGAGTCCATGCCACGTCGTCNCGGTATTCATGAGACGGATCATAATTGTGCTGCCGTTTTTACTACACTCGCAACGCAAAAGCGAATTTGGTCAAGTACACCAAAATTATAACCTGTTTCCTTTAAAACCTTTCTTTGAAAAGGAACACGTACAATTTTTTAGCCTACTTTCCTTGGAAATATAGGCTTATGCAATCACGCGAGTGTCAGTCTGGGATGTATGATCAACCCTCATAACTTTTGAATCCATTAACCGAATTTCACCGAATTTAGTACACATATAGTACTTTGTAAGAACATCGTACTTTTGTAGTTTTAATATTTAGAGCGCTATTTATATATTGTGGACAATTTAACCAATTTACACCAAATTTCGTGTTTTATCAGTTCATAATGTAAACATTTAATTAGGTAGGGAGATTTTCATTGTTCCGCCATTCTGGAGAGAGCAACCTACATTAACAAATAGAGATCTTTCATCATATCTCGGAAACTACCCAATACATTCCCGCCAAATTTCGCACATAACTAATACAATAGCAGGCATGTTACCATATGTGACTTAAAACGANACCCAATACATTCCCGCCAAATTTCGCACATAACTAATACAATAGCAGGCATGTTACCATATGTGACTTAAAACGACAAGGCACTTATTTTCAAAATGGCAGATATTTCAATATTTTAGGATAATTTTTATACATGCCATACTATATAAACAATTTCGACCAAAATTGTACGCTAAGAGTATCAATTACAACACTCAATATGCTAATACATAGCCTCTTTTGTCAACCATTTTATAATAAAACGTCACATGAAAATATAAAGATTTGGTAGCCTATCGCATCTCGCGAAGCATCCAATAAATACATAAAATTCGAAAAAAAAAAAATAAAAAATACTGCGGCACGCCATGTAAATTAATTTGTTTTCAATGGGACACGCACTTATTTTCAAAATGGCTTCCATATAAACATTTTTATTACATTACTATACGGAGGATACATTGTAATCAATTAAAATGTTCGTTTTAAATAGATAACACACTTATTTGCAATGTCGTGGCCATATCAATGTTTAGGTTCATTTGGAATATATATATAATATACAATTTGAGGCAGTTTTTACCAAACTTGGTATTCGGAGATATCTACTATAAACATTAAATAAGCTAGTACATAGCCTTTTTTGTCCACCATTATGTAAGATCACGCCAGATGAAAATATAAAAGTTTTGTACAGTACCTCCGGAAACAATCAACGGTCTCCTTCCAGATTTGGCATACAATACGGTGCTCCACGTAAACTGATATTTTTTAAGTGAGCCACACACTGATTTTTAAAATGGCAACCACACGAACGTTTTTGACGACTATAATATATCTACGAAACCATGTTACCAAGTTTAACCACACTTTGCATGCTGGAAGCAGCCTATATTACAAAAATCAAATGTATCTACACATAACCTCTTTTTCCCATCATTTGGTGAGATAGCTCCACTTTTCTGTCTTATCTCGAAGAACAATCAACCGATTCCAACCAAAATTTTCCAAGCAACTATTACCACGGTAGGCCATGTCAACTGATGTGTTTTAAGTTGGCTAGGCTGTTATTTTCAAAATGATGGGAATATAAATATTTTATTACAAGTGTTCATTTTATTAAGTAGGGGCCCACTTTAAATGTATTACTTCATTAACTTTACAACTTTATTAAATCTACTCGCATGCATACGTAGAGGAAAGTATGCTTGTTAGTTATGCTGGTAGCTTGTTTATGTACACGTCAATTCGCATACACTGGTCCCAACTGTAAGGACTGGGAATATGTCTTCGATTCTCAGAAGTGCTGGGTTCGAATACCGGGTGAGACATGGATTCCTAAATGTATAAGTTTGGTCTGTGAGTCGTCCCTCTGTTAGACTCCTGGCATAAATATGCAAGCCGTACTGATAAGCTTTAATAAAAGATAATATGAATTATCTTGCCGTACTCAGTGCTTTGATGGTTAGGGCACAGGATGACAAGACTTAGAGCATTGGTTTGAGACACTTCACAGAGTTGCCAGATTTACGTTAAGATAATATAAGTCAAATATTCACAGTGAACTAGTTTGAGAGGGTATTTCATTAGATTTTTAGCTTTAATTGGCTTTGACTAGGATGCAGCTTGACTCAGCTTACCGAAAGACATACGAATCCAAGGTTTCTTGGACGAATAGCAGTCGGGCTCGGTGATGAGCAAGGTGTCATCAAAGGGAACTGCTCTCAGCGTCATTTATTCTCCATCTTCGTAAATGTGATACACATTTTGTATGTTTATTGCCTCGGGTTACAATGCTTGTTAAAAAATAAATACGCAGTTGTCCTAAATAACGGTTGCAAGCTTTCGTGGCCGTCATCTGAACAAACTTGTCCTTTGCGCTTTGGTAGCCGCGATGTCGTTGGTCGCCCTCGAGGCTGCTGAAAGAAACTCGAACGCCGTTGCAAACCCAGAAGACACGTGCGTTCTCCACACACTTCCTTCCCCGCGTTGTCTCCGCCTGTTTTATATAAGACACAGCATTAACGTGGAAAACTGGCGTGCACTTTCTAAATTCTTGAAGCGGGCGTGTCTGCCCCAGAGGCCACTTCCCGTGACCTTGAACTGCAGTTCCTGGAGCTTGCGTGCGCCGGTGACGCGGGCGTGAGTGGAAACCCCCCTCGCTCCATTTGCTCAGTCGGAGACTGTGTGCAGATAAGTATCTCTGCGCCGCCTTAGGAGTTCTCGCTCTGTCGCGGTCACCGTTAAACACGGACTTGGCGTAGGCGGGGAACGCGTGCGGTGTCGTATTAACGAGCAGTTAAAGGCGTGTCTTTCAAGGCCAGGTAATAACGCCGCATAGTTTTATAATCCCGCCATAATTACTTCCCGTTGCGGGTAGTTTAGTATGCTATTCTGGACGAATTTTGTTACATTTTGTTCCGAAAAATCATTAATCAATTTCAGCACTCAGTTCTCTACACACATATGTTATATAAATAATTCGAGTACTTCGCTTCGGCAACGCCTTTGCACTGTATTTTCCAGACGCAATTGCTGTCTACTAACGAAACATTTCTTCAAGTTTTTGAACTCGCGATATAATTTCAAACCGGACAACAGCATGGCTTCGGCTTTGAGGTTAAAAGTTGTTTTTTTTCGTAAGAGGTACAGGCTCATTATATGAAGTGGAATTTCCGTTTAAAAGCAAACTATTCTTGTCAGAGAGAAATTAGTTCTTTTCTGTACCACACTAGCATAAAACGCACATCAGTCTGGGACGTGAAATTTTTTCCAGTGGAAGTAAACTGACTTCATTAAAATTTAAGAGTTTTTGAAGTCAGAAAGAAATAAAATAAAACGAATGATGCCAAAAAAACAAACAAATTAAATTCATTCAGTGACGATAAATTTGAATGTCATGCATTTAATGAGACTTGACGAAATGGAACTATTTTCCCGTCATCAGTATTCTCTTAATTAATTCATATTAACTACCGGTACCTTTATTCATTATTATATTATTATACCGAATAGAACAGACAAAATTAAGTTAATTTACGAAAAATTAAAAATGTATTCCTCGGTAGCTTAGTTTCTTTAAAACTGTTTTTGAAAAGCACAACTGTCCGTTTATATTGTGCACCATAAATAATAAAAACCAACTGAATTTTTAAAATATGAAACTTTGATCATGTTTACAGTGCGGGTCACTGTCAAATTATACGCAAAATAAAATTCCTTAATCGTGTCTTAAATGAATAAAGAGTGCTCCTTTCAGCAACGGCTATTGTTGGCTCAGAACTTTTATTTGTGAGAGTTTTACACAGTTAAATTATGTATGTGAGATGTATTATAAAAACATGCTTATGAACAAACATTTGATTAAGATTGTAAATATTTTAGCGTCAGCAAGTTGGTGCAAAACACCCTCGACTAGCAGAACAACAGAGCAACTTCCCTGGGACAATCCGCGAGATCCATTTATTTGTGTGCCTCTGAAGACTCGCCAGTTGTCTGCTGTTTATAACACTACACTGAGAAATGATTTAACCCCTGCTTAAAATATTATGGGAAATAACTAAGATACCTTAGTTGGAAATTCTATTAAATATATATTTTTAGTTTCTCACATCTAATCCAGCACAACTTACCAGATTTAATTACAGCAGTTTAAATTACAGCAGAATATTTTAGGGGCAGGTGATTATCACAAAAATTTTGGCACAAGTGGATGCTAACTGGAGGGCGTGCTTCGCTAAGTGAGTAGGGTGCCTTATTTTCACATCTTGAGTCAGTTGTGGCCAAAGCCATGTTTCGTATTTAGAAATTAATGCACCCAACGCATTTCAGAATTGCTGCGTTCCCCTAACTCGGAAACTAAAACTCGCGCATATAAGACAACTCAGCAAGTGTACATACCGAGCAATTTACTGCACGAAAATATATGTTAAGCAACGTAGTCGTAGAAACAGTAAAATTGTTACAGAAAAATTTTCTTTCTACAGTTGACGCTCAATTAAATTATTTAGGGAATTCATCGAAATACATCCAGTAGGCATGTTGCGCTCAGCCTAGTCATGGTCAACAAAAGTGCACAGGTATTAAGAGTACAATAAAATCCATAGAGGATATCATTCTTTCAACACTTTACACCTGAAAAATCATCCCTGTGATCATCAAACTGTAATATTTTAGAACACACTTCTTTTCCTCCAGTAGTAACAGAATAATTAATCCTTCATGAGTAATGGCAGTTCTCAATTAATGAAGTTTTAATGTGAGTTTATATAATTATCTCTGTTGTGAAATATTATTGAATAACATTCTGAACTATACAATAACACCTGGCAAGTTATGACCATGGCTAGTGATTCCTTTCTGAGTTTTACATTGTTATCTATGCTTCAGGTACAGAACATAACTTGATTTCGATTTTGGGATGTAACACGTTAAGTGTTAAGTTTTTTTTTTGGCAATATTTTATGACAAAATGTTTTTAAAATTAATAATATTGGAAAACAATTACTTTCAGACGAAGGCTGCATTCCTATCATAACGGAAGTCCGTCCACGGTTACTTCCAACTTTTCTGAAGCCTTGCTGAAGTTCTACTTCCAAGATATTCCTCAGCCTTGTGCAAAAAAAGCTTAGAAAATTACACCAGACGACCAACGCGCCGCATTCGTGCGCACACAGCGTAATAACATTNCCCCCCCCCGAGGCTATTGCCCTAGGCAGGTGGCTAATTCGCCTAGGTGGAAGTCCGGCACTGCCAACACATCTATGTTCTCTCCGACTTCATTCACATTAGTTATAAATGAAATATAAACGTTCAATTCGACCAAAAATAAGGTTATTCTATGTTAACACAAGTATAAAACACTCGCGATACATGACATATTTAAGAAGCAACTAAAACCGTCATACATAGGGTGTTTTTTCAAAGGTTTGATTCAAAAGTGTGAAGAAACCGCGAATAGACTGTATCATTTGTTTGAATGGCGTGTAATTTCTCTGCATACACTCGGTTNATACATAGGGTGTTTTTTCAAAGGTTTGATTCAAAAGTGTGAAGAAACCGCGAATAGACTGTATCATTTGTTTGAATGGCGTGTAATTTCTCTGCATACACTCGGTTCATACACTCGGTGCATATTTTTAAGAGTTTCCCAGGAACTACATCAAAAATTTAATTCGGTCATATATTTTGTTCATGCTAACTCCATCCTCAAAACTGCAAATACTTGTAATTTGCTCCATTATTTCGAACATTTCTCCAGAAACTAATTTTGTCAAGTAAGCAGCATATTTCAAAGACTACACGATGCTCTAATGCGTGTAGAATTGCAAGTTCAAGGCTTAAGCTACCTAATGACGTAGCAGTGTCTACTCAGTAAGACACAAATGGAAATTCATTACCCACTGAGTTTAGGTAGTGTCCACGAAGCGTACGTCATGTTTGATTTTTAGTACCATGCACTCAATATTAATATCTGACAGTATTAATTATGTGCGAATTAATTTCGTTTCANGTGTTTGATTTTTAGTACCATGCACTCAATATTAATATCTGACAGTATTAATTATGTGCGAATTAATTTCGTTTCATTAAATTGATATCTACCATAAGTCCCAAAATTAAATCATAGACCATATTTATTTCAGTTGTTTAGTCGCTTAGTCATATTTGTATACACGCAACACATGTGACTATACAGAGCTATACTGCCTTCCTAGTTGCCTTGTCCATTATAAATATAACTTTTAATAAATAAAGTTAACGGTGTGATGATTACTGAATTGCGATACGTTTTCGTAGGCTTACGTCATAGAATGCATTATGTTGCGAAAAGTTCTTAAATTATTATAAAGAGGCGATAAGAATGTTGGAATTTTTATTTTGATTCTTGTGTCACGTATATCAATTAATAAATATGATAGTTCAGAATTTGGCTTTGAGACGCATGATCAGAAATTATTTATAACATTCACAGAATTTCCGTGGTACATTTGACATTAACCAATTAGAGACTAACTGCCATGTAGCTTTATTTAGGAAGTTACTTTGTGCGTCCCATTTAACAGTTCTGTTTGCTATTATCTATTTGAACTAAATCACCAGGGATCACTCTGTACCAATAGCAGATGTGAAATTTTTATTATCTTACGATAATATTCGTGTGTGTTGGTGTATGAATTTGTGTTTATTTCTTAACTTTCAAGAATGTATGTTATATGTATGTCCTTTGCATTATTTTTCTGCTTTTCTAGTTGAATTTGTTTACAATTGTGTATATAAAGTTTGTATTTCTGTTGAAGAAAATGCACTCTTGCCTTTACTGCGACACGTAAAATAAACCAAATAAAAATAAAATAAATATCTTACTGAATTATGTTCTCAGCGAAGAAATGTAGCAATATTTAAACGTATGTGCAACGTTCAAGCATGTGCAGAATGCAGCGAATGTTCTGCAACAATGTGCGAATGTATGGAACTGCGCTGTATGCACGATGAATGAAATACTGCCCTGGCAGTTCACATGTCTCACTACGAAACTGGCGGGAATCTACACACGCACTTCCGGTGTGTTGAGAAACTAGCTAGCGTATCCTACAATGTACAAAAAAGTACGTAATTTTCCTAATAAAGTGCCGGCTCCTTGGGAATGAGGTCAATGTGATCTCAACACGCGTCACCTCTTTTCATCGCGTACTAATATATTCCCACAATGTTGTTATTATTATATACATTTT
The DNA here is from genome assembly GCA_002778355.1 of Clitarchus hookeri. Classification (NCBI taxonomy): domain Eukaryota; kingdom Metazoa; phylum Arthropoda; class Insecta; order Phasmatodea; family Phasmatidae; genus Clitarchus; species Clitarchus hookeri. The sequence continues at coordinate 114,229 of NQII01002010.1, read as the reverse complement.
AGAGCTCTTAGTCATCCTAAATTAGTGTCTTATCCCACCATTATTCGCTCATTATTTTGATTCAAAGACCTTACGCATACAGTAAAGGGGAGAATTTTATGGCTAAGAAATTGTTAAAGTAGACAGAGGACACAGTTGCGTTCATATTTAACCATGTTTTTAATGTGGCGGTAATTAAAACAACACTTACAGTGCTTGTCTTCTTGATGGTCTTTTTCTCCACCTCTCTCGATAATAAACCACGGGAGGAGCTACAACAATGAAAATAAAACGGCGTAACTTAAAAACGTGCCGTTTCAGTTACACGCCACAAAATCAAATATTTGTTGAGATGTGGGATTTCTTCAGTGTATTTTATATAATCCATTCATGGTTACTTCACACTTTTCTGAAGCCCTGCTAAAGTTCTACTTCCAGGATATTCCTCCGCCTCGTGCAAACTAAGCTTAACTAAGTCTATAATATTACACCAGAGGACAACGCACCGAATTCGTGCGCAATCAGTTGCAAAAATATTTTGCACGAGAATTATTTCTTACTAGGCGCTACCAACACACAAGTTTTCTCACTGTTTTTTTATTCATATTTATTGTAAATGAAATATTATAATTTATAAATAAAATACAGTTAAAACGTTTTTTTGACGAAAAATAAGATACTTTCATGTTAACAGAGGTATAAAACGGTATATTTAGGATCATAANCAGTTGCAAAAATATTTTGCACGAGAATTATTTCTTACTAGGCGCTACCAACACACAAGTTTTCTCACTGTTTTTTATTCATATTTATTGTAAATGAAATATTATAATTTATAAAAAAAATACAGTTAAAACGTTTTTTTGACGAAAAATAAGATACTTTCATGTTAACATAGGTATAAAACGGTATATTTAGGATCATGAAACATCGCATATTTAGGAAATAACTAAACACATCGTACATGGGGTGATTTTTCAAAGGTTTAATTGAAAAAGTGTGAAGAAACCGCGAATAGGCTATAGAGACTATACTTTGCGGGCGTTAGCAGTGGTCTCAGTTTACCCAGCTATGGTATCGCAGCACTACATGGGCAACGTCAAGTGCCGGCGCAATAAAATGAACTGTGACGTCGACAGAAGATATGCGCTACTTCTGTAGCTCCTATTGTTGCTCACTTGTCACTAGATTACTTCATCAAGAGGAGGTGTAAAGAATCCTGAAAACTTAATTCACGAACGCCACGTGCAATTTAACTTACACAATCATTCACCTACACACAATCTTTCAAATACATACATGTTATTAACAGAAATCACTGAAATTATGAGAATATATTTTAGGATGTTCTACGCATTGCAAAAATTATTTTGAAGTCCTTGTGCGTCGCTGAAAGTGTACTATTCAACCCGATATTTCCGAAAACGCAATAATAGAATATATGCGTAACTTATTTAGGGGGCAGCACTAAACTTAACAAGATTTCTGCGTATTAGTGGTGTACATGTTCGACGCACGTATAACAGAAGGGGCAATGACTAGCGTTTAACGGGAACCTTCCTCCGCCATATCAGTTTCTTGGTTTATCTAGCTTGTTTGTATTTAAAAAAAAGAGAAAATTCCGAAACTGTTCCTATATTCAACTAGCTATTGACATTACACAGCAACGCAGGCAGAACTCCTCAACTTCGAACTCGTATTTATGTCACATTGTTGCTTTTGCCAAATTTTGGAAGAATTAAAATGGTGACGTATTTAGAGGAGAATGTCTAAATATGGGTCACCACTTTGTTTACGCCTTTTATTGTAAATGGGTTGCAACTTTTCAACATGCACACAAACACGAAATATGTTTACTTCAAGATATTCATGTAAAACTATATTATAAAGTAACTATATTTCATCCACATAACATTTTATCAAAATATGCAAAATCATCCATTCTGAAACATGGGTTCAAATATGAGCTACACATAAAAGGCCCTTAATATTGTAAGGAAACATGTCTAACATAAATATAATAACGTCTAATCATTACATAAACCTTGAATAAAACACTGTAAATGAGGCGATGTGATAAAATCGTGAAAAATAAAAGGTTCATAATTGCTAGAAGCTACAGAAACCAACCCCATAGATGTATAGTAAAATTGTCTCGTAAAAAAAATTAAGCCACCTTGAAAAATAGCACAATACATCAATTAATCCGCCTTAATTAGCTAATGAAAGCAACAGAATACAACGGTAAAAAAAAATTTGTATTCTCCCAAACTTGCAATAATGAAAAAAAGAAAACAAGCAACTAGCGTACAGCAGTCTAACTCTTCAAATGTCTCACTAGTCTACTTGCAAAAGTCACAAATATATTCATGTTTTTCAGCACCTGCGCAATCATCGTGTGCCCACATGGAGCACATAAAACACATAACTCATACTTCACCCCCCCCTTTATCGTCACATAATCTACCCTCGCAAAACATGCAGGTAGCATCCTCATCATTAGGCGGTTTCTTCCCAACAGGTAGAACCAAGTCACTGTCTCTATCATCTAGACGAGGGACTTCATTCTAGGAATCTTCTGAATCTGATAGGTCTACAGACCTATGCCTTTGCCGTTTGGGTTTTCTTTCTTCTCGCTTCTTTTGTTTCACTGAGGATGTTCCTCGTCGCTTTTGTGGTATTTTTGCTTTTTCTTTGAAGTCTAAACTCCTTGCCCTTCCCTTTTGAATCCTNCTCTTCTCTCTTGAAACTTTGGATCTTTCCAATGACTCAACCAATGCTCTTTTTCATGGACATCCAGTTATCCTACAGTAACCTGCAGCCTTGCGACCCCTATTATACCTGGATTTCTTCCTTATGTAAGGTACTAGTGAAATAATGAAAGGGCTCATTTGTCTTNTCTTTTGTTTCACTGAGGATGTTCCTCGTCGCTTTTGTGGTATTTTTGCTTTTTCTTTGAAGTCTAAACTCCTTGCCCTTCCCTTTTGAATCCTTGGATCTTTCCAATGACTCAACCAATGCTCTTTTGCATGGACATGCAGTTATCCTACAGTAACCTGCAGCATTGCGACCCCTATTATACCTGGATTTCTTCCTTATGTAAGGTACTAGTGAAATAATGAAAGGGCTCATTTGTCTTNCTTGCGACCCCTATTATACCTGGATTTCTTCCTTATGTAAGGTACTAGTGAAATAATGAAAGGGCTCATTTGTCTTGAGGTTCCAGGAAGAGGCTGCCAATTTGGCGTAAAAAACTGGTTTGAATTTCCTGCAATCTCTTCTTTAGTTTCTGAAGGTGGGACTGAAACGTCTTCACCAGGCGAGGTTATAGGAGCTGCCGGAAGTGGTCCAGTGTGAAGTTCCAAGCATCGATTTTGTGGAATTGCATGTTTTTTCAGCTTCAGAGGCTATGAAATCTGAATCAGAAAAAAACGTTTTTGTTCAGTGGAAATATTCCTGTAGTTCTAAAGCCGTGCACAGCTATCTCCCCAGTCTGTACCTAAGTAGGCTCGTCCAAACAGCTCCATCATATCATAAGGAGTGAGCGGTGCCCGAGAAAGACGAATCCGGATCCTAACCTCCTCACTGTAGTAACTCTTTAAAGGACCCATGAAGGTCTTGTCGAGGGGCTGTAACATGTGTTGAGTAAGGTGGCAAAGACATAAAGGTCACGTAATTATCTTTGGGCCATATGAATTATGTCAATATTCCGAACATCACTGTAATGCCCACCTAAGATCAACAAAACTGTCGAGCCTTTGTTTGGTTTTAGTTCCTCAATAAAATGCTCGAACCTCTTTGTAAAGATGTTAGCTTGTACCCATCCAGATGGTTGAGCAAAGACAATAGAACCAAGTGGACTGCGTTTCATCAGTTGATCAGACAATTGTGGTGATTGTTACTCATTTTTCAGCTGAAGTTAATGCAGCTGTTTTTTCCCCTCTCCTTGCAACAACATCTGTTTATTTACTTTGAACGATGGTGAGCACGGTCTCGTTCATGTTATACACTCTCTCGGCTGGGTACTTATGGTATTCATAGGTGCCGTCAGGAATCTCGAAAATGTTTGTACATTTTCTTTATTGAAGCCTAATGCGCGTGAAAATGACGTATCACGTAGCTTGCGGAGGGACAGAACGTCCTTATGGCGTTCGAGGAAAAGATCTACCCAAGATCTTCCAGCTTCTGTTGACCTGAACGGGTGTTTTAAACCATTTTATGTTGCTAGTTGATAAGCCATCCACCGAAAGTCACCCCTAGTGCACCCAAAAAATTCTTGCTCCATAGCAAGTAGATACCTAACGAGCTCTTGCTCAAGTTCGTCTCCTAAAATGGGTTTTCTACCTAGTTTGGTTGTCACCGCTTGGGATGGAGAAAGAGATTCATTCTTATTCAAAGTCTGCATTATTGTGCGGGGTACATTTAACATTTTTGCTACTTTCTTTGCTCCCATCTTCTTTTCACTAACCAGTTTATTGGCCTCTTCCATATCAGATTTATTCCACAAATTCCTTTCATTTTTAGACACATNTTCTTTTCACTAACCAGTTTATTGGCCTCTTCCATATCAGATTTATTCCACAAATTCCTTTCATTTTTAGACACATGCTTCGGTTTACTTCTGCCCAGCCTGGAACATACCTGATCATACTAAGTATTGCATGTAAATTGTACAAACNCTTCTTTTCACTAACCAGTTTATTGGCCTCTTCCATATCAGATTTATTCCACAAATTCCTTTCATTTTTAGACACATACTTCGGTTTACTTCTGCCCAGCCTGGAACATACCTGATCATACTAAGTATTGTACAAATATTTGGTCCAAACATCGGCTATTGACCCATACTTAGCACACATACTTAGTCCATATTTATAGCACCTAGAGAGTTGCATATTAGAAAGGTTTGGTGGTTATAATGGCCAACACGATACACTGACAAATAAACTACTACGTCTATTGGAAGCCCAATACATGAACATTGAGTTTCATTTCACCTAATACCTGAAAGGTAAACACATTTGCTATAAAAACATAATGAACAAATACCTGTTTAAACACCCAAAGTAGCAGAAAACAACAAAGATGGCGTCTTACACAACACAGCGCGAATACTCGCTCCCGGTTCACTGGTGTTGCAAGACGTGTCCTTTTACAAGACGTTCACACATTTCCCGCTAGGTCGCAGCAACATGCAGGGCTAGAAACTCGCTAGCCTGTATTTGGACCATATCCCATATTTGGACCTTCTCCTGTACGAGTTCGCAGTTTCCTTGTTTTGTTTGTACTGCAGTGTAAGGCCAATAGCTAGTTTTATATAGGGGCAAGGTTGAGAATTTTATTTTATAAAAACTTAAGCAAGCTATAAAAACCAATAATCCAGCATAGCGGGGCAAGGTTCCCCCTTAAGTTACTCTTCTCGCAGGACGGGCAAACGAATTTCACAATAGCAGAGAAAAAATACTAACGGATTCCTTTCTTTTGTAAAGTTATTGTGTTGAATGGCGAAAGTAAGAGGAATGAGCGTCTTTTAACCGTCCAGGCCATGGCTGCTGCTCATTCATGTGTGAAACGGCCTACTTATTCATTTATATTCTAGGTTAGCTGAAACACTCGTCCAACTAGTGTTATAGGTTTAGTTTCAACTGTAAAAACTCATATTCTATCCTAGGCTAGTTTAGGTCAATGAGCATACGACGAAAGAGTTGCAACCGGATATCAGTGTAACTAGAGGATCCTATCTTATTATTACTTTGAATACATAAGTAGGTTATTTATACTGCCAACGTTAGAACACACAGTATATAACAAATATTTAACTTATGCTGGCGGACGATGCGCTTGAAGTTGCCAGCCTGTGTGTTTTTTTATTTCAAGAATGGCCTACGTTTTCTGGGCATTATTATTGATTAAGTCGTTAATTGGCAGTTCTTTCACACCAAAAAATGCATTCGAGAGAATAAGAATCATAATAATGGAAATTAAATACTGCTTTATAAACAGTTTCATGCGAATATTAATGAAAATATTCGTGGTATGAAACAACAGACGTAAAAGCTACACAGAAAAGAATACTGCACTACCACCATCAAAATAAAAATATCTAACCAAGCACGTGCTTGTACAATATCTTAAGAAAACCACTACGTGATCGTATATTCAAAATTTACGTGATGCGCAAGTAGTAAATATTTTGTTTCAATATGCAACACATTTTTAAAATGTCGAAGTAGTAAAACCTCAAAAAAAGTTGCCAGCCCTCTTCGTTCAGGATGAGTTTTCCTTATTAGAGTAGCTAGGACCTGGTTTAAGTGGCCTAAGTTAGATTCCGATACTACGGTGTAAACTGATGTGCATGAGCAGTATAACGATGGACGCACACCAGTGTGCGAATAAATTTGTTGGGTGGGGCAGGCTATGCCAGAGAATTGCCTCATCGTAATTTTCTTTTTCTGTGGCTCTTGTAAGAAAATTATTTCCCTGATAGGAAAGATGATTTCCCTCCTCGAACAGAAATAATGCTTGTTGATTGCTGAAACGAATCATTCCCAAGTATAAATTATAGCAAAGAAGTGTGATGCCTACTTCAGATGGCAGGTACTGACTGGAAAACGTGCAACGCCACAAACTGAGGTTTTCGGTGTATACTCCATTCACCGTTTACTTCCAGTTTTCTCAAACCTTGCCAAAGTTCAACTTCCATGATATTCCTTCGCCTCGTACAAAAGGCCATAGCACCATGTTCGTGCGAACTTGGTGTAATAATATTTTGCATAAAAACCAAGTATTTCGTACTGGGGATTTCCAACACACCTATTTTCTGTCTGTCTTTATTCATATTGGTTATATATAAACTGTCATAATTTACATATAAATTATAAGTAAAAGTTAAATTTAACCAAAAATAAGGCATTTTATGTTACCACCAGTATAAAACGCCTGTAACATACGACACGTTTAGGAGACAACCGTACACGTCATAGGTGGGGTGTTTTCCCACATGTTTGGTTCTAGAAGTGTGAAGAAACCGCGAATAGAATACAGCGCAAAATTTGATGTCACTCTTGGTGCACTTAATTTCACACGAGGCACAGGTTGGAGACATATGACACTGCAGTTTGTTTATAAGCTGTACGCTGACACATATTAACGCCACCATACATCAGTCACTTTGCTGGGAAACGCCAGTCTCCAAAAGTTTCGAGTTCACTATAAAGGTTTCCCACTTCAGCAAAAAGTAACATTCGCACCCTGCCGCGCACATACGCATGCGTAGTAAAGACGGTCTACAGACAGTCGTAAGTGAAGAGGTGCAGATGTCCAGATTAGATACGTAATTACAGTCTATTCGCGGGATTTTCCCCTTTTTTGAATGAAACCTTTGAAAAATAACACCAACTATGGTATGTTTGTTTCCTAACTACCTTATTTTTCACCAGCCTTTTATACTTGTGTTTACATATAAGTTAGTACCTTATTTTTGGTTAATTTAAATATGTATATATATTTTACATATCAATTATATTATTTAACTTATGATTAATATGAATGCTAACACACAGAAAATAGGTGTGTTGGTAATGCCCAGTAAGAAATAGTTCTTACGCAAAATATTATTAAAGTGAGTGCGCACGAATGCCGCGCGTTGCCCCTTTGGTGTAATTTTCTAGACTCTTGGTTAAGCTTTGTTTGCATGAGGCGGAGGAACACCATCGAAGTAGAACGTGAGCAGAGCTCCAGAAAAGTTGTAAGTAATCGTGAGAGGACTATAGTATAACTGAGTGGTGGCGAGGGACGGCAAGGCCTTGACGAGGGGATACAGGTGTTTGGTCACGGAGGGAGGGGGGAGGCANCAGCAGCGCCGCTCAGCTGATACACCCTCCCTCCCCAATTCCCCATCAAACTCGCCCGCCTGATAGTCCGTGCATTTCGTCCGGCGGTGCTCTCATCTGCGCGCTAAGTTACGCGGTTATTTTTTTCCTTGTTTTTTTTTCTTTCTAACCTACTCTAGGGCCAGTGGTTGCAGGGCGATTTGGTGTGCTCGCTCACCACCAAGGCGAACCGGGTTCAATCCCAGGCCGGGCCATTCTCAGATTTCCGCAAGTGGGAATCGTGCCGGACGATGTCTCTGGTCGGCGGGTGTTTCTCGGGATCTCCCGTTTTTCCCCCGCCCATGCATTCCGGCGCTGCTCCGTTCACACCTCGTTTCACCCTCATCGGCTCTCAATACCTCGTCGTTAAGAACAAGAGCCACCCAAATATCTCAACTCAAATCTAACCTACTGTAATGCGCCGAGCATCACATATTATTGTAGCGATCCAATAAAACCACTGAATTACACAGCGCCAGCTAACTCAGGGAGATGTATGCGGTCCTACACGTTATTGACGTTTGTCAATGCATCTGAGAAGACTTTTGTTTTAATATGAAACTGAGGAGATTCCTTTGTTGACGTTGTTTTTTTAGTTTATGCCTTTTGTTTGTTGCATACTGGGATGATGTAAAGTAGTATTGTGTCCCCCCCCCCCATTTTATTAGCTATTAGCAGCACAACATGAAATGTGAACTACTTTTATTCAACATAACATCCTGGAGTCTTCTATATGCTAAAATTTTTGCGAGCAGTATATATTAATACAGGCAAAATAGAAAACCCACCGACCACAAATTTTAATATAAATTCTTAAATGTAGCACATAGTGGCAAAAGGATAAATCCAATGCCAGGATAATCTACAATGACGTTTTCCCGACGCGGCGGTATGGTTATCTCGCTTTCAAAAGGTCGTAGGTTTGATCCGAAGGGTGTGAACTGGCGGTAGTTTTACCCTCTCGGTTTTTTTTTCAGCTTGTCTGTAGGAAAATGTCGGATGTGCTCTTCAGTCTCCCGCTTCGTAGAACACGATCTGTGAAATCTTAGTGCTACGTGTCCTTACACGGGAAAAATATATTCTTGACCTAACAAACGTACGAACAGCGTCAAACAAAGATAAAACACATATTATAACATTGATAAGATTAGTTGAATGTATACTTAGTTGTTCCAAAAGAAAGAGATTCAGTCAATCTAATTCCATATTTCACCGACATAAAAAAAAAAGGTTATATTTTTAATCTGTTTGTCTATTCCACAACATATTTGATACAGTGAACCATGCAGAATGTGGTGAAATTAATCTCTCAGAAATTGTGCACTAGTTCCTGACAGGGAGGGAGAAAGGGGCAGGGGAACAAACACAAAAAAAAAAAAAAAAAAAANGGTCCGAAACCCACTTAGTTTTGAGCGACAGCTAATTTAAAAATGAGTGCATTATGATGACAATGTTATACGTGGTAGCCCTGTTACGAGTAGATGAGATGGAATTACACTACGCCTGTGACATAGGCAATACATCAGTACACTTTGTATATCAGACGTTTGGATGCTAGGAGATAGCAATGCTACCGTTATTTGATTCTAGCTGTAAAGAAAAAAAAACTGATGTGCTGTCGGGACCGAGTTAAACACCCCCCTTCCCGTCCTCAACCCTTTTGGAACATTTTTCCCAAATCCTTGTTCTTGCGTCAGAAACAAGTACACAGGTTCGTTGGCGGTAATTTTCATTACGTCGTATAGTACAAAATATTCGATCACGTGAGTAAGGACTATTAAATCTTCTTTTAATAGCTAAAACTGTGTTTAGTAAATTGCAGCAGTGGTGACAAAATTTAATTTTTGTAAAGCTGGGGAAAGCGTCAAAAGTGGCCGGGTCACGTGGGATTTATTTAAGTGAAGCGTTATAGCTAATGCATATTTAAGTGGGACGACTTGCTTACTGCTGGTGACGTCAGTGTTGGAATAACTTTATTATTTACCCACCTAATTCTCATCTGAAGTCATCCTCCCTTATGACTAAGGTCATCAGAGGAACTGCTTAATATTAATTCAGTTTCGCTGTCTGGTGAGGTTATTTATCTTCGGTAGGTAGGAGGTGTAACTCCGGCCAGCACTGATGGACAAAACATCGCTTCACCATTCAGGTAAATACTCAAATACATTGTCATCGCTCAAAAGAACGAAAGACTTTTAGGTAATTTATGTTGTAAAACTCGTTTGATTAATGAATCTTAGAGATTTTCCTTCTTTAGTTATATATGTATTTATAAAGTTTTTCTTGTATTTTATATAATTTGGAAATAAGTTCTTTAGTTACTTTGAAAAGTATTAAACTTAATGCACACATACGTCCATCGGAAATTGTGTTCTGTGCAATGTTGTTTTTAACATGGCTAGAAAAAAAGATTAGTGTTCTCTTTATTTTTGTTCACAGTAATACAATTTTAATAAATATTTGTGCCTTGGAATCAATTTCATTTCTGCAGTACCTATTTATAGATGTGGAAACAACTAAACCACAAGAAACTTCGAATAAAATTCATAACGGCTTCAATAAATTTGTTGTTTTTGTAGAAAAATTAGGTGTTACTTAAAGTTTATAATTATCTCAAAATATGCCATAACCACTGTATAACCACCCCCCCCATCTTCCACTTCATACAAATGAATCTTACTTCTTCGTGTCTACTGTTACAGTACTGTCAACACGGCAAAATGATTCTAATTCACATGTAGTTTCAACAAAGTTAAGGTGAATTCTACTCAGGTTAGGAACAAAACTAGAATTATTATGGGAGAGTTTGGCATAGGGGAAATTTCTGCCCCTAGGTGCGCAGTGTTCCAAAATATCACTTTTAATTCAAATTTTATTTACGTGAATTATAAAAGAGAACTATATTACTTAGTTATGTAGCAATTTTATATTTTATTTGTGATTATTCCAATTATCCTGTTTTTTTTTAACTTAGGGAATAGAAGAAATCTGGTACATATGCGGCACTAGCGCTTACCTACTGGCGAAAATTTTTGGTTGCCAAACTTTTAATTAATACTAATCTTCCCAACCTGAGTAGAAGTAATCTTAACTATGTACTTTGTTAGTATCGACCTGTGATCACTGTTACAATCACAAAGTCCTTTCGCCCATTGAAACAGAAGGATAACGTAGGAGTGTGTTACCAAAGGCTTGCTTCAATCATAGACTAAAGATGAGGTAAACCATTCTCGCTGGCTGCGTACAACCAATCCCCGTGTCCCAACATCGAACTGCTGTTCTGCCATCACGGGAAGCAAAAACGGCGTGGATTGGATTTGAGGTTAGAACAATGTTTAGTAAAAAAGTGCTTTAGGATATTCGTATACTTCCTCTAACCAATTTGTAATGCAACTCGACTAAATTCACATTGGTTAAAGTATTTTATTAATATAAAAGTACTTACGTTTTGAAAATTAATAAGCAAACAGACGCGTTTATCACTGTTGACCACGTGACTTTGACAGTTATGCTTCTTTGAGGTAAGTCAATGTTCGGTACATGAGCAGAAGACAAATAAGCGGTCTACCTCATCTTTAGTCTATGTCTTCAATCCCATGTAAGTGTAAAAAAAAATATTACTCATGACTCTTGCTTTACGAACTCATCAATTTTCCCTTTTCGAAGATTACATTCATAGTCATCATGATTTCAAAAANTTATTACTCATGACTCTTTCTTTACGAACTCATCAATTTTTACCTTTTCGAAGATTACATTCATAGTCATCATGATTTCAAAAATGAAATAATATGAAGATTAAAATGATACTAAGAAACAGTTTACAAGAATATTCCTCTGAGCAAGATTCATGGAAGAAAACATCTCTCCATTGAATCTTGGGCGAGCTATCCAGCTTGCTTCGCACGAAGTATCTTCCCCTTCCCACGCTGATTTCATTCCTTTCACTTATCTATTCTGATCTCCGCGTGATCGCGGAATGACGAGCCGTGTCACCTTCGAGTATAGTGTCACCACTCCACTCGCGATCGGTTTACGAGCCTTGAGCAGAGATCACGAGAAGCGACCTTCGTCGCTCTCCGGAGCGCAAGACCTTATAAAAAAGTGCTGAATCACTGTAATATGATCAGAGTGGGGCCTGGAGTTGTTCAGTAACTTTCCAACAGTTTGGACAAGTACGTAACGTGTAGCGAAGGAACTTGTGGTTGAATGAAGCATTATTTAGGACGGACAACCGTTGCAGAGCTTCGTGGTAGTTGCAGGTCGCAAGGAAAAACTACGAAATGACAAATAGGACAATACTAATAATAAACACGAGCACAAATGTAAACTAGCCAAGTTTATCTGTTGTCAGCATGTGTAGCTAATGCGTATAGAATTCCGTAAACGGAAGTTAACCTTGTTATGGTCAGGGAAGTGAGACAAAAGCATCTGAACGAGTAATCAAACAAATAAACGAGGACGATGTACAGGATTATCCTGAACTACGGGAACAAATAGTGCAAGATTATTCGTTGCGGAAAATGGGGCATAAAACATAATGTAACCTATAAGTATTAGCGGACGGGTGAGACACACACTTCAAAAATTGTTATTTAGAGTAGTTACTTGCATCATGTCTGAAACTAAGTGATATGAAACAACGAATTCATGACTTGTGCTAGCCTGATTTGATTTTTGCCATCTGTGAACATTTTCCGGATGATAACTTCGCCCGTAATTAGAAAATTAGGAGGAGCAATGTTAACTATTAATTTGTTTATCGATTGTTTTTACGTGATAATCGTGTATAGATGAAAGGTACAGTAACCACGCCAACACTATTCAGGAATTTGTTTCATCTTACGTAGTTTCTGGCATTTTTCAAATAAATAATTTTCATTCCTTCTTTTCAAGGATATCTCTCTTCCCTTAATAATCCCCTTTGGTCATAACCCGTATTGAGTTTTCTACTCCACACCCCATAACGAATCATCTCACAAAGTTTGTACCTGTATTTTCGGACATCCATGTTTGCAGGTAGATGCAAATAACTCTGGACAACAGGATGGGGACATTACAGACGAACACAGAGGCCTAAGCTGAAATAGGCACGGGAAATTTACTACGAAATTTACGCAGAGAGTATAGCCCTTCGCCGACAGCAGTTACAATGTTTCGGGAAATTGAATCTGTTCTCTTTTCATGTACATACACAAAATGACGCGACGAACGTACAGGCATTGAAATGGTTTGCAAGGAATTGTTGCTGCCGTAGTGAAAAATGCCATTTTTAAAACAACGTTGTTTGAACGAATGGACAGCACGTTGTTTGCATAAATACACGCATTGGAACGTTATGAATGATACTAGTTTATACGTAAAATAATAACTTTTTGTATAAAAGCGTGGCCTATTTAAGGGATCAAGCTTTAACAGACGTTGACATCACCTTTTGAGTGGAGTGAAGAGATTTGGGTGGCTCTTAACATTGAGGCCTTGAGAGCCGATGACGGTGAAGTGAGGTGAGTGTGGAGCAGCGCCGGAGTGAAGGGGCGCGGGAAACGGGAGATCCCCGAGAAAACCCGCCAACCAGCGGCATCGTCCGGCACAATTCCCACATGCAAAAATCCGGGAGTGACCCCACCGTGAATCGAACCCGGTTTGCCTACGCAGGAGGCGAGTAGTCTAACCACTACAACACCGCGGCCTCATCACGGTTTCATTACGTAACACAGAATAAGAAAACTAGTCCACCTCACTATGGCGTATGGTCGTGGACCACTTTTACCAGTTTAAGTAATATGTAAAGTAGAGAACTGTGTCTAGAGCTTCAGCAAAACATGTGGTTTGTTTTTTTGAGTAACTATTTGAGTGATGTCTGCTTACGTATCTAATAAACATTTCATGTCTAAAACTAATGATAGTTTTCTATTTCCGTCTTCACTGTGTATTTTTTAAAATTACAGATTTGCTAAAACTCCTGTTTCCACAATCTTTCCATGTATAAGAACTCCGGTGCAAGGTATTTAAAGTAATACACGAACGAACGGTACATTCGTGTCTTTAATATTAAGCCGTAAAATGACCGGTGCGCCATTAGAAATCACGTAGAGGAGGCAAGTTGCTGGCGGGACGTCTGCACGCCAATACACTGTCTTCTGCGTAGAGTACGCACCTATATGTTACATGTGATGCGCGTACAGTCCAGTCACAGTTACAGTACTTCCAACATTTCTGAAGCCCTGCTAAAGTTCTACTTCCGGGATATTACTCCGCCTCATGCAAGCAAAGCTTAACAGTGTCTAATATTTTACATAAGATCTATTTCTTACTAAGCATTACCAACACACACACGTTTTCTACCAGTCTTTATTTGTATTAATTATAGATGAAATATTATAATTTGTAAATCAAATACAAATAAAACTTTAATGGAATATAACGAGGATGCTTTAAAGTTAACACAATTATAAAACGCTTGTTATAATGTGGCGTATTTAGGAAAACCCCAAACGCTTCATACGTGGTGTGATTTCTCTAAGGTTTTATTAAAAAAAGTGTGAAGAAACCGTGAATAGACTANCCAAACGCTTCATACGTGGGGTGATTTCTCTAAGGTTTTATTAAAAAAGTGTGAAGAAACCGTGAATAGACTATACCTGGTATGCCCTAGGGCTTCCGTGCTTCTAAGCCCAGAACACGCAAAATACGTCCTGGTGGGCGGCACAATTAAGGGCGTTGAACACCAAAAAATTAATAATGTTTTATTTGTGTCAAACGTTGTTCAACTCGTACGCATTGTATGTGATTACATTTTTCTCGAGTAAAAAAATTATACACTTTATATCTTTTTGAATAATTTGATATCAATTACAAAATTCTTCGGTTTTGTTGCAGCAGTAATAACAAATACTAAGTTGTACATATGAAAAAATTTACAAAGTAAACTAATCCCATAGGCTACCACGTGACACATAGAGTACTTAATAAACAAATAACAAGGTATATGCATGAAAACTAATGTTAAATATAAATACATTTTTGCATACTTTAAACATTTTTTCTAAAAAATGTATGAACCGTTATTTTGTGATTACAAATATGTCAAACAGTAGCCCACGGCATTAGATTATTATGTAAATAGTTTCATCTGTACAACTTGGTTAGTATTTGTTATTACGGCTGCAACAAAACGGAAGAATTTTTGTATTTGACATCAAATTATTCAGAAAATATAAGGTTTAAAAATTTTTTAATGCGAGGAAAATTTTATTACATACAACGTGTACGAGTTGAAAAATGTTTGGTACGATGATGAAATAATAATTTTTTTTTTGGATACAACACCCTTAATATAGTCCCGATAACAGGCGGCATCTTCTCAGCCGGCGGTGTCGGGTGGGCAAGCAGCATACTCACAGGTGGAAGGACACGAGCAGCAGATGCGAGGCGGGCAGCGCTGACGTCACGTGCCTCGTCTGGCCGGCCGTGACAAGAGCACCACGCCAACCTGCGGGCACGAGAAAAACCCGGGTGTGTCATGCTGCTGTGTCGTCACGGGGTCACCCTCACCTGCACGCCGTCCACGGCCAAGTGGCCACTTTAAACTCTTCGTCACAAACATCGTTTGGTAGGCAACAGAAACAAACATCGGGGTCTGACAGGCCCCACTCTTAAAATCAAGGTCTGAAAAATAAACCACTTCCTGTTGATACTTGTAGCTACAATTCAGCTTCACTTTCTGTAAAGTTGGCAGCAAGTTATATAAAAAAAATTGTTTCGATATTTACCGTCCTTATTGAAAGAATAGCGTATGAAGTATTTCAAATGGAATCTATTTCTTCGCGTTTTATTTTAACGTTATACAGGCCGTAAGATCAAAAGCACCCACAAACTCCAGCAGGTTATTTCTTACGAAAATAAAAGACGAAAACGTAGGTAACACTTTTCTCTGATTATTAAGGGAGATATGCGCACCGAAAGTTCGAGTTTTGAAATACCTTTAGTTAGAAATATCAGACAGTACTCGCGAGTAAGTAATAATTCGGCGAATAGTGATTTGTATAACTCTGAAATCGCGGTTGGTAATATCATCTCCATTCGTTAAGTAAATGGGGGTTGCCACTCTATGTTTGCATGAAACTTAGTAACAATACGTAACTAAATGTTACAAAAAGTTAGGAATTAGATAGTCTAAATTAATAGAAAAGGCCGCCTTGTAGTAACACTCTTATTTTAACCGTTTTAGAGAAATCGACGCGGAAATCACATTCCGAGGGTGAGTGCAGGCAGACACGCACCACAACGTCCACGGACTTATTGACTGTACTACGCATATACAAGCAAAGGTAACTTGAAACTGTGCGCGATGAAAACACTGCACGGCAGTTGAGGGCTATTGAACGTGGAGGCGATGTGTTACTCGACGCGCGTTGTAGCGTCGCCCTTACAGCTCCCTTATTTCCATGCCACAGATGTGAATAAGAGGCGTGGGTCTTAGGTCATGTTATCAACGTCTTCGTCAAGGTGGCCGCCTGGCTGAATGTATTTCACGTGTCCGAGTTTGGAAGAGCGACATTACTTCGTCATATCCTCTACGCGCAGTACAGTAAAACTTGCGCGCAGACTTGCCGTCGGCAGCTCACCTGTATGAAATCGTCAGTGGTGCCGCACCATTTTATAAAGTTATAATAAAGTTAAAGCTGTGCAATGTCTATAAACTTTTTAAAATGCCGTGCCGGAGTGTTCATACAAAATACTGCTCGCTACAACACAAGTTTTAGCGATCATCAGAAGGTACAACAATTTTTATCTACAGTAGGCGGTGGTGTATCTTCCTGCCTACAAACCTAACTATAAAGTTACGTTCATTTTTATTGCCGAGGACTCAACGGAAACTTCTCGGACTCAATTCGAAAGCAGACACCGCTACGAAATATTAAGCAGTTTTGAATACAACGGTCATGCTGAAGCCCCGCACACCGTTTGACGGCCCAGGCTAGCGGCAGACTCAAGTCAGAAGTAGAGTGGCTTGCAGTGGAGCACTGCACGTTACTGTACAACGTGCAGCTCTCATAAAAAGTAGTACACACACTACCAANCGTGAAAAGTAGTACACACAATACCAAAATTGCCAGAAAAGTATTATTTACGTTGCATATGAAAGAAGAATGCATCTATTTTGTAACACTGTACAATAGTTTCCTATAATTTAATTATTCAAATGTTAAAAAATCAATTAATAGAAGTCTCTTTCAAATCAAAGTTTAAGTATATTACAATTGCGGATGCTTCAGAAAGCTAAAACCTTCATCAAGCAGGATGACATGAAAACTACTGTGTTTGCATGTAAGAAAATGTTGGTGCTAATGTTGAAAAAGATTTCATAAATTGGTTTTAGACACATATATTTCAGCCCTAAACTTGATAATTTCTATAGCTGAAATAAATTAACACTGTAAAAAAAGGTTGTAATTTTTACTGAGAAATTGTTGGTAATGTTACAAAGGTTTTTAATAGTACGGAAATCTCTCTTGTAAAATTACTGGTTTGTAAATTTCAAGAGCCATGTTTGTAATGTATTTCAAAATATTTTTGTTCAATAATAATCCTTATCCACAAGCGCAGAAAAATTCGTGCACGCTCTTGTTTAAATAACGCAAAACACTTTAAACAATGAAGACAATTTTAAAAACACGTGACGCTATTAAACATTAACTGGTAATTTTAACGTTTAATATCTACACAGAACTGAATTAAATGCGTTATTCTAAAGGGAATAACTGTATATTTTATTTTGTAGGTATTTAATGATAATAGCTAGTTGTCCCAGCTCACGTTTTTAAAACAATATGTTATTATATTATGAATTTTAACTGTGCAAATTTGCAGACTGCCTGCAAAAATGTAATTGCATTAATTCGTTATCCTCATTCCTTCCCAAGGTGTCAAATTACCATATTATTGCTTAGTTAGTACGTAAATATATATTTGAAATATAAAAGTAATTCTGAACTTTGTAAGTCAAGTTGGTCGTGTAGTTAAAGGTGTGGGATAGTAGAGCAAGGAATGTGGGTTGGNGGATGTGGGTTGGAGTCCCTGTGCCCTCAAAGTGCAATATATGAGTTATTTTCGAAATAATCTCGTCCCCCTCCTAAATAATAAATTCATTACAATTGTTTTCTACAACAAAATAAAACACAAATTTATTTCCACTTTTCAAATATGTAAGTTTTAAGTACGAAGGCTATCATTTGTAATATTATATATATGCGTTGTGTAGATTTTACAAGAAAACTTTATGTTGTTCTACACAAATTGTTCTTAGCAATAGTCCAACAAAAGTTTTTCAGCGATATGTTAAATAAATAATAAAAATATTTTTTTAACAATGGTACCAATATATTTTACATAAAATCGTAATAATTATTCTGATTGCCATACTTGACGAAAGTTTTATTTCAAAATGTGCTTTCTGAAGTATCCTAAAATAAGCAAATTCTAGCAAAATATTTACAGTGTTACAAAATATACGCACTTTTCTTTCATACATAATATAAATTGTACTTTTCAGTCAATTTTGATAGTGTGTGTAGTGCATTTGAATGAGCAGTGTTCCATCGGAAGCCAACACATTTTCGTATCTTCTTGGCACAAAGGAGATGAATTAGGTGAAATACTGGAAAACTTAGGGCATACAACACTTCGTTTGCAGCTCTAACACTAGGACTTACATACAATTGAAAATATTTGGACTAATGTAAAGGGCAAAGTTGCGTCACGAAACGTCACCTGCAATTCAGGCGACGTGAAACGACTCTGCGAAGAAGCGTTTGATAGTTTGGGAGCAGAAGACTGGAAACAGGGTGGCTGTGGCCAGCGGCGTGTGGTGAACTGTTGCAAGGTGAGCTGTGTTTTGCTCTGTGCTGTACNTTGTCCGAGTTTGGAAGAGCGACATTACTTCGTCATATCCTCTACGCGCAGTACAGTAAAACTTGCGCGCAGACTTACCGTCGGCAGCTCACCTGTATGAAATCGTCAGTGGCGCTACATCATTTTATAAAGTTATAATAAAGGCAAAGCTGTGCAATGTCTATAAACTTTTAAAATGCCGCGCCGGAATGTTCATACAAAATACTGCTCGCTACAACACAAGTTTTAGCGATCATCAGAAGGTAAAACAATTTTTATCTACAGTAGGCGGTGGTGTATCTACCTACCTACAAACCTAACTATAAAGTTACGTTCATTTTTATTGGCGAGGACTCAACGGAAACTTCTCGGACTCAATTCGAAAGCAGACACCGCTACGAAATATTAAGCAGTTTTGAATANGTGTCCGAGTTTGGAAGAGCGACATTACTTCGTCATATCCTCTACGCGCAGTACAGTAAAACTTGCGCGCAGACTTGCCGTCGGCAGCTCACCTGTATGAAATCGTCAGTGGTGCCGCACCATTTTATAAAGTTATAATAAAGTTAAAGCTGTGCAATGTCTATAAACTTTTTAAAATGCCGTGCCGGAGTGTTCATACAAAATACTGCTCGCTACAACACAAGTTTTAGCGATCATCAGAAGGTACAACAATTTTTATCTACAGTAGGCGGTGGTGTATCTTCCTGCCTACAAACCTAACTATAAAGTTACGTTCATTTTTATTGCCGAGGACTCAACGGAAACTTCTCGGACTCAATTCGAAAGCAGACACCGCTACGAAATATTAAGCAGTTTTGAATACAACGGTCATGCTGAAGCCCCGCACACCGTTTGACGGCCCAGGCTAGCGGCAGACTCAAGTCAGAAGTAGAGTGGCTTGCAGTGGAGCACTGCACGTTACTGTACAACGTGCAGCTCTCATAAAAAGTAGTACACACACTACCAAAATTGCCAGAAAAGTATTATTTACGTTGCATATGAAAGAAGAATGCATATATTTTGTAACACTGTACAATAGTTTCCTATAATTTAATTATTCAAATGTTAAAAAAATCAATTAATAGAAGTCAGTTTAAGTGTATTTCAATTGTGGATGCTTCAGAAAGCTAAAACCTTCATCAAGCAGGATGACATAAAAACTACTATGTTTGTATGTAAGAAAATGTTGGTGCTAATGTTGAAAAAGATTTCGTAATTGGTTTTATACACATCTATTTCAGCCCTAAACTTGATAATTTTTATAGCCGAAATAAATTAACAATATAAAAAAAGGTTGTAATTTTTACTGAGAAATTGTTGGTAATGTTTCAAAGGTTTTTAATAGTACGGAAATCTCTCTTGTAAAATTACTGGTTTGTAAATTTCAAGAGCCATGTTTGTAATATATTTAAAACTATTTTTGTTCAATAATAACCCTTATCCACGAGCGCAGACAAATTCGTGCACACTCTAGTTTAAAAATGTGAAACACTTTAAACAATGAAGACAATTTTAAAAACACGTGACGCTATTAAACATTAACTGGTAATGTTAACGTTTAATATCTACACAGAACTGAAATAAATACATTTTTCTAAAGGGAATAATTGTATATTTTTATTTTGTAGGTATTTAATGATAACAGCTAGTTGTCCCAACGCACGTTTTTAAAACAATACTTCTTATATTATAAACTTTAACTGTGCAAATTTGCAGACTGCCTCCAAAAATTCGTTATCCAAATTCCTTCCCAAGGTGTCAAATTACCATCTTATTGCTTAGTTAGTACCTAAATATATATGAAATATAAAAGTAATTCTGAACTTTGTAAGTCAAGTTGGTCGTGTAGTTAAAGGTGTGGGATAGTAGAGCAAGGGATGTGGGTTGGAGTCCCTGTGCCCTCAAAGTGCAATATATGAGTTATTTTCGAAATAATCTCGTCCCCCTCCTAAATAATAAATTCATTACAATTGTTTTCTACAACAAAATAAAACACAAATTTATTTCCACTTTTCAAATATGTAAGTTTTAAGTACGAAGGCTATCATTTGTAATATTATATATATGCGTTGTGTAGATTTTACAAGAAAACTTTATGTTGTTCTACACAAATTGTTCTTAGCAATAGTCCAACAAAAGTTTTTCAGCGATATGTTAAATAAATAATAAAAATATTTTTTTAACAATGGTACCAATATATTTTACATAAAATCGTAATAATTATTCTGATTGCCATACTTGACGAAAGTTTTATTTCAAAATGTGCTTTCTGAAGTATCCTAAAATAAGCAAATTCTAGCAAAATATTTACAGTGTTACAAAATATACGCACTTTTCTTTCATACATAATATAAATTGTACTTTTCAGTCAATTTTGATAGTGTGTGTAGTGCATTTGAATGAGCAGTGTTCCATCGGAAGCCAACACATTTTCGTATCTTCTTGGCACAAAGGAGATGAATTAGGTGAAATACTGGAAAACTTAGGGCATACAACACTTCGTTTGCAGCTCTAACACTAGGACTTACATACAATTGAAAATATTTGGACTAATGTAAAGGGCAAAGTTGCGTCACGAAACGTCACCTGCAATTCAGGCGACGTGAAACGACTCTGCGAAGAAGCGTTTGATAGTTTGGGAGCAGAAGACTGGAAACAGGGTGGCTGTGGCCAGCGGCGTGTGGTGAACTGTTGCAAGGTGAGCTGTGTTTTGCTCTGTGCTGTACCTAGTCGTTTACTAGTTCACACACCGACCACTTAAACGTAGTGGTGCATTTGACGTCACGGCACGTGTGTAACGGGTGGCTCGCCGCTTTCTCGTGAGTGGCCGCAGTACACTCATTTCTGCCGGGCTCCGCTCTAGTTGCCGGTTCCTGCTGCGTGCTCCACGTGTGCACAGCACTGAGCAAGCACCAGATCACCGCGCATCACTTGACCGCGCGCCGCTGGGCTGCGATCATCGGCTTCGTCTGGAAGGGAACGCGGTGTCTCCTTTCCGTTCGCTCCTCTCCCACTTGCGCGGTCAACCGCAGAAAGTCAGCGCGCGCTGCGCGGAATGAAAATGAACGCGATAAGGACGTCGTGGTTCCCCCGGCTGTCCTCCGTGTGTCTCGCGGGGTCAACACCCGCACACACTTCGCGCCCGCACTCTGTCTGCTTAAACCAGTGCTGCACGCAAGGTTTGATCCAGTTGGGTGGCTAAGGGGTGTGTCTAAATTGAAATGTCTCACATCCAAGTAGTAAAAATACTGTACTGTGCCTTCTCTTTTTCGCTTGTTCGACAGAGAGACAAAGACAAAGAAAGAGAGAGAAAGTTTGTGAGAGTGAGAGAGACTGTGTGAGAGAGAGAGAGAGATAGTGAGTGTGTGTGTGTGTGAGAGAGAGATAATGTATATATATAGTCTGTTCTCGGTTATTTGAGCACTTTTGAAATTAGCCTTCAAGAAACGTCACTGCCCCTGCCTACATTTATTTTAACGGGCAAACTTAGTGGCATGCGCCCAGTAAGTTTGAATTAGGTAAACATTAGTGAACACTGTAATTATTTACTTTTCTTTCTGTTTTTATTAGTAACATATTCAGTTTTCTAATAATTTCACAGTTCCATTTGACCGTCGCGTGATTTAATTACTCAAGCCCACCGCAATGCTAATTTTACACATGGTGGAAGAACACACACTGTGCTTACAGGTAGATCTTTAGCATGGCTTTAAAAAGTGCTCTGTTTACCGCGAACCACCTATAGTTATCATATTTAGGTTATATGGAAGTTACTGGTTTATTCTAGTCAAAAGCAGTCTGTAACTACGCTTTCACACGCGGCATCTAGGGAGGCGAGCTGTCACCACTTGTGGTGCTTACAGTACTGTGTAGTGTCAACCATCACGTATCGCCATTATGTCAAGAACTCATCAGCAGATACGGTGATTCATCGTAGGAAAATATTGACTGTTAGTCTCCTGTTTACTGTGTATGCGTCAGACGTTTTTTTTCTTTCATTCTATGACAGTTGTATGCTCCACCTTTGGGCCAATAGTCTAATTGCGGTACTCTAATAATCTGGTTTGTCAGTAAGCAGTTTTTCCTGTGTCAAAAAACGCTATGTGTAATCATGGCTGGAGCAATACACTGTACTACAGTGATTTGGAAAGTATGTTGACTCAAGAGATTTTCACCATTTTACTGTGTTTATCCCTGTCTCTGTTTATTGGCCTCACTAGTACATCTCTTATTTCTATGTTTTACACTTGGATAGCTGTATGGGCGTGAGCGTGGATGGAAAGGCAGTTGAAAGAGGNACATCTCTTATTTCTATGTTTTACACTTGGATAGCTGTATGGGCGTGAGCGTGGATGGAAAGGCAGTTGAAAGAGGGAAACGAGAAGTTAGTTCAACAAAATCGCAGTAGATGAAAACTTAGTAAAGAAATTTAAAAAAAGGCGACTATAATTTTGGGNAGAAGTTAGTTCAACAAAATCGCAGTAGATGAAAACTTAGTAAAGAAATTTAAAAAAAGGCGACTATAATTTTGGGATTTTTATGATACTTTTGAGTGTCTGCAAAAGCTTTATTAACAGTGTAAAACTAAAAGAGATTTTTCATTATNTGGGATTTTTATGATACTTTTGAGTGTCTGCAAAAGCTTTATTAACAGTGTAAAACTAAAAGAGATTTTTCATTATGTCTTATTTAGAACTGACAGTTTCCCACACCTTTCTCCTCTGGAATGATTAATGATAATGTTTCACGGTTTTTTTCCCCTCGATAATTCTGCAGATAAAGTTCTTTTTTCTTTTATTTTCAAAGAGTGTCATGTATTTCGTGGTCACAAATGAACTGGAGCTGAATATGTGGTAAATCTATATACTTTTTGGCATACATAACGGAAGAAGGCGATTAAAGTGCATCCTGATATTCCATAAACATACTAACTAAAACAATGATAGTTTGCCATCATCCTTGTTAGTAGCGTTCAGTTGTCGATCGGTATTCATTGTATAAAAAAAAACTACTGGTTTTTTTCAGTTCATTACTTAATGGTATGACATCGTGTTAAGAGGAGGCGTGGTAGGGGTACATAGGTCTAGCATTTGTCATTCGTCTGGGCTGGGGATTAGTCGAGTTCCTGCTGAATATCACCTTCACATCTAACCCATTTGTTCAGAAAGTAAGTTATTTTCTAGATTACGACGTTTAAACCCGGTGATGGAAATCATGCTGCACCCAAGGCAGACTATACATACTGATGCACGAGATACTTTTAACATGACTTTCTGCAGAACGAGGAGGAAATTACGACAAATTTCCTGGTTCCCTGGGAATCGAACACAGGATGTTTAGTACACCAGTCTGGTGTCGTGAAAACTATACCAAATGGCGGGATGATTTTTTTGCGCCTGTAATGAGCTGCTTCCTTACGAGACATTAAACCACACACAGAAGTATTTAATATTCTACCCATGACTATTGGGGGAAAGCTGAAATGGCAAGGGTTGTGCTGCGTAACAAAGATGGCGAAGCATAAGTAAACAAGATCTTACATGCTCAAGAGAAAAGTATTATGAGAAGGGGGGAAAAACGATATTAGTTTACGCATCTTCAGTTAAAGAAAGCGGCGAATGTTAAACAAGGAGACAAGAAAATNGGGGGGAAAAACGATATTAGTTTACGCATCTTCAGTTAAAGAAAGCGGCGAATGTTAAACAAGGAGACAAGAAAATCTACGCAAAATGTCACAATGAATGGCTTCCTAAAGAGGTTACGAGGGAGAAGCGCCAGTCTTGGAAACTCGTGTGCTAGAACCTACTTTAACTTTCTACTCACATAGGCTGAAGTGCATTTTAAAGTTTGTTGACGCGTTCGCGGAAGCGGCTGCGGTTGAAGACGCTGCTTGTGTTGTGTAGGAAGAGTGAGCTCTCTGGACTTACGTAACTTGGCTCAGAGCTTCAGTGCAGGATGCGTGGTGACCCGGAAAACTGCAAACACGCAAAGTACTCCCAACACTACGGCAAACAGATCCTCCGTCACACCAGATATATCCCCGATCATTCAGCTTACTAATGATTGAAGATATCTCGTTAATGTGCGTGAGATCCCCGCGTCTTTAGAGGTCAATCAAATATCTGAGTCTATCAACAAGTTCATTCGGGTCTTCGGGAAATAGGTAGCCAGTATTATCGGCGTTTTCTACCTTCTTCGTGTCGCTCATTGCAGCAAATGTGTTGGAAGGGTGTGTCAGTGCATCGAGAAAATCGCCATCATCGTCTTCAACGTTATCACTGTCATCATGTTAATTTTAATCTATGCTGTCTTCATGATCGTCTTCACCTCCTGTTTCATCGTCAATAATGTATTCGCTTTTCTTTATAGCAGGAGTTGTATGCTCATCAACATTTATAGCAGACGACCGTTTATTTTGAAATTCGCCGACTTCACGCGAACGTCTTGAAAGTGTAAATTCCACACATACCGACTCTACTGCATTCATTCCGTCTCTAGCACTAACTGTCTCATCATAATCGCCTGTCCAATCGGTACCCATCGATGCAGCAAGAGATATTGCCGGCAACACTTGCTGACTCCCAATAGAAGAATCCTTGCAGATCTCGGTATGTTATTTCAATGTATCACCTTGCACAAACTGCATGGGAACAATGTCGTAATGCTTCATCTCGCGAAAAGGACTCTTCGTACAGACCGTTCTCTCATGCTGACGAGCATTTTGACAATAGGTGAAAACTCGATCACAGAATCGGCACTGGCTACAACCAGTTAGCGATGATGCAGGTCGTTGATCCATGATCGTTAAGGTCAAAGACAGGCATTCGTATGCGCAATTCATCTTCGTGGTATGATGACAGAGCGCTTCCAAATCGATGTTTATCTCTCGGTGTCAGAACGTCAACTGTATTTTTTTTCTATATAAATGCGGTTCTTTTTACAGTAAAGAGCCTAGCTTATGCCCAAAAAAGGACTTCCACCATAAAAATTTGTATGTAAAAAAAATGGCAGCGCTCTGAGAAAACCCACGTACTCGTTCGCCTAAGAAGAAAACGCGCAGATAGTTATGTATACATACATATAAAAATGATTTTAATTTATTTTATACATAAATATGTATTGGTATAGAAATATGTTAATAAATAATTTTTAACAAATTTTATAATTAATTATCGCTCTATAAATAAATATGGGAATACAAAATTATTTTAAACAAATTTTATAAATTTGTTTAATTATCTCTATATATTAATATGGGAATATAAAATTTCTTTAAATTTCTATATTTATATAAACATATGCCTACAAGCATATTTTAATATCATATTATCACATAATTTGTGGAGGGGGGGGGTGAGTTTGATAGGATTAAAATGAATGTAGGCATGTAACAGAACACTGGAAATAATTTTATGAAGGGGCCAGAGTGTTTCGTTGGTATTCATCCTGCCAAATGTTTTTTAGTTAACACGCAATTTTTTGCAGCACAAAATAAAATTTTAGTAGCCACAAAACTTTATTGGTAACAACTAAATTTTTTTTTCTGCAAGCAACAAAATATATATATATTTTTTCCCTGTGAAAGTTTGAGGCTTGCCCCTCTTCTGGAAAAAAGAAATGTGCGCCTGTGCTGTGATGCGAAAGCTTCTCCTGTGGCGGCATGGTAAGGGCGCCTACATGGCGCTTGAATTGCGTTGCCGTGTGTTTGAAATCCGCCTGTTTTTACGAACCCACTAAACGTGTCCGCATTAAACCAATTTACGAAAAGAAAACACATCTGAAATGAGGCACGCATAATACTCTCAATACATGATACCCATTATAAATGCTCCCTCCAACATAGCTAAAAACTGCTTTTTCACATTGCTGTATCTCATAATATACTGGTCGTAAACATGCGGAACTATTGTAGGTGCCTGTACTGACCCTTGCTGCAGACTTACGACCAATAAAATTATACGGTCACCACTTAAAGTCCCATAGGTACATGCAGCACGACAAGAACTCTGCATGCACGCCAGTTCAGAGCCCTGTGCATAGCGGCTATGGTGCTCTTGTAGCGCCTGCCAGTGTAGCCCTTATAGCTCTTGCGCTTCTCGGCATCAAACGCGGGTAAAAACTCCAAGCAGGCGGGCTCCTTTAAGATCATTATTTTTCTTCCCATTGTTAGTGGAGTTTTAACACGCCTTCAGCCTCATCGGGGAAGCCGACCAGCCGGCCAGCGTGTATATCGCCAAGTCATGGCCACCAAATGTCGGAGCGCCAGCGCGCCAAAGGAAACGACTTCCTCCGTCGTGTTCGGGATCTCTTGGAGAGTCTTGGTGAAGTGGATGGGAGAGCCCCAGCTGCAATAGGGTGACACAACTCGTCACGTGCCGGAGCAACGACTTCTATTTACCGGAGGCAAGGTGGTTTAGTGGATAGACCACTCATCTCCCACCAAGGCGAACCGAGTTCGATTCCCAGCGAGGTCGCCCCAGGATTTTCGCATGTGGGAATCGTGGCGAACGAATGTCGCTGGTCGTCGGGTTGTCTCAAGGAACTCCCGTTTCCCCCGCTATTAGCCTACTTAAAAGCATAGTTTGATGTAATTTCCGAACCATATAAGATACAACCACCAAATTTATAACATAGGTATCACCCCGACAACGAAAAGGGCCGCAGGTTCAAGTATGCCCTAAGCGCACTTACAAGCATAGTTGACTGTAATTTCCGAAATGTTTAAGATAC
Organism: Clitarchus hookeri; assembly: GCA_002778355.1. Taxonomy (NCBI): domain Eukaryota; kingdom Metazoa; phylum Arthropoda; class Insecta; order Phasmatodea; family Phasmatidae; genus Clitarchus; species Clitarchus hookeri. The sequence goes on along the minus strand of NQII01002010.1, from coordinate 86,753 downwards.
ACGCACCAAAGTCATAACATAGGTATCACCCCCGACAACGAAAAGGAACATAGGGTAAGTATGCTCTAAGCGCAATTATAAGCATAGTTGACTGTAATTTCCGAACCATTTAAGATACAACCACCAAATTCATAACATACACATCACCCCCGACGACGTAAAGGACTGCAGGGAAAATATGCCTTAAGCTCTATTATAAGCAAAATTTGATATTATTCCTGAACTGTTTAAGATACAGCCCCAAATTCATAACATAGGTATAATCCCGACGACAAAAAGGACCACAGGATAAAGTAGACCTTAAACCCATTTATAAACATAGTTAGTTATAATTTCCGAACCGTTTAATATATAGTCACCAAATTCATAACATAGTCATCGCCTCCGACTATGAACAGGGTCGCAGGGTCAACCACGTCCAAAGCCAAAGCATAGTTGCCCACCTTTTCCCACTCACCGAAGCTATAGTCATAAAATTCATATCATAAACACCTCCTCTGATGAAGAACAGGGTGGTAGGGCCAAGTAAACTTTAAGGAATCTTAAAAGCATAGTCGACCGACATTTCCCTTCCACCGAAGCTATATATTCGTCAAATTCATAATATGGACATCGCTGCCGACAACGAACAGGCTGGTTGTGCAAGTGCGTCCTAAGCCCTCGTATAATCATAGTTGGCTATCATTCCCCACCCACAGAAGCTAGTCACTAAATTTATATCATAGGCATCACCTCCCATTAAACACAGGGTGGTTAGGACAAGTATACCTTAAGCCCTCTTATAAGCATAGTTGCCCGACGTTTCCCATCCTCCGAACCTACGACCACCAAATTCATATCACAGTCATCACTTCCGACTGCAGTCAAGGAGATAAGGACAAGTAGGCCTTAAGCCTTGTTACAAGCATATGTTGTCAGCATTACCAAACCTTTGAATTTCGGGAACATGTAACGACTGTTCACACATGAAGGTATACATACAAGTGCGTCGCAAAGTTACCATTGCATGTAGGAGTGTAGGGTCTGAAATAGCACACACATACGCATCAACCTGCACGCACGCGACAATCATCCACTGTCGTCCCTGTCGGCTGCTATCGCAGGTGTCTACCAACTCGGATCCCCCTCAGCGACATCCAGCCTCCTTTCGTCTACCATCGTCCACGTTGTACACACACACACACATATATACATATAAATAAACGTTTCCATTGGTAACATATCACAAAAAACTATATGCGAAAAAATCAATATATATGCAAATGCACTGCATGCATGATGTAAATAGTCGTGGGTAATGGTAAAATACGTATATAGTAACAAAAACAAACACCATCAGTTCAACACAAGGGCCGGCTGTGCGAGTCATCGTTAGCCTGGGTAACCTTTAACAACATATAGTGAAAAATAAAGCGGTATACAATTGTACCGATAACAAGACACACATAGTCGCAGGTGACACTAAACAATGTACGTGTTAATATGAATAAACACCGTCAACCGAACACAAGGGTCAGGGAAGCTAAGTGTAAAAGATATGAAACAGCCCTGTATATGAAAAATCAGTCACATAACAAAGCATAAAGTACTAGCATATATGAAAGTACGTTGCAAGCTTGATGCCATAACGAGTCACGACATATAAAACATATCCGATGGAGCCACAGTCCATAATAGTGATATCAGTGTTGCTATCACTCCAAGAAGTTTAGTAAAGTCTAGAACGCAAGCTGGCAATTGTTATGTACCGTCCTTCTACTTTCCGAGACCTGCACATTGCTCGCGTCGCCAGCCGATTGCATGGGGCAGCCTTACAGATTCCCACGATGTTAGTTGATCACACAACGTCGGTCGGGTCGGACGCGTTCTGCTGCTAGTGTTGTGAGTGTTGGTTGTACTCTGAGTGTAATGGTTTCGTTTCACTCGGTTCGTACGGAAGATGTTTGCTATTCTGTTGTACTGACAAGAACGGTCTGGTCTTGTCTAGCAAATTGTAACACATTGTATAGCACCCGACGCTTGTGTAAAAGGTGATTGCACTGGTTGATAAGTGCGTTTAAATATTTACCTTTACATTTTATTTTTATATATCTGTTTGCATCAGTGTATAGCAGTGTTGTCCTTATCACGCCTGTGCTTCTCGGGTCCGCAAAAGGTTTTTTAGACTAATGTGAAGTGCAGTGTTCGATGCACTCGCAATAAGCATTGGTTGGTAAATTCATATAACTATTTGCTTTTATAATTATTTTTTATATATGTTTGCATTAGCGCGTACCATTGACACCTCTCCTACACGAATAATGGTTTAAAATGTATGTTGTTTTGTGTCAAGCAAAGGAACATAGTCTTTACAAGTCTTTACAGCGTAATGAGTATCGCACTTGACACATTGTAGGCATTTTTGCGGTTGGCCCTTGTGATCATTCGTTCTTTCTCATGTTGGCATGCAGTCTAGCTTTTACTAAACTTGAAGTGATAGCAACACTGATATCACTATTATGGACTGTGGCTCCATCAGCTATTTCTTATTATTGTGACTCATTATGACATCATGCTCGCAATGTACTTTCGTATACGCTAGTCCTTTACTGTTTGTTGCATGACTGATTTTACACGTACAGTGTTGGTTGAACTAGTGTTAGTTCAATAATATAAAGCTTAACTGGATTCCACAATAAAAATGACCCGAAGTATAGTTCATAGCTCATAGCGTAGCGTTGCGACTCCAGTGATGGCCTTGCAGCTGGTGACTGGAGCAATATAATAGCCTTGTTGTTGTTGTTGTGAAGAGTGGGACAAGTGCCATGGAAATGAAGGAGAAGCTCGGGCTAACCTCCGTCTTGTTAGAGGTTCCCATTACTTGGTGGACCGCTCGGGGTGCGAGTCCGATACCAAGAGCTCGTCAAGAGGACTTGCATCTCGGGGCCCCGGTGACGTCCACGAGGTCAGATGAGGTTTGGACTCGTGCTGGTAGTGGTTAAAAATTCTTGAATGTTGTAGGCAGTTTTTTCTCCTGTTTCAGGACAGTATGCCCTGAGGGGAATGTAGAGTAATGCCCAGTGGGGCAGGTAGCCAAAACGANCCCTGAGGGGAATGTAGAGTAATGCCCAGTGGGGCAGGTAGCCAAAACGAGAAAGTTCAAAGTCAAAAATGAGAATGATAACCCCGAATGGCAAAATACNGCCCAGTGGGGCAGGTAGCCAAAACGAGAAAGTTCAAAGTCAAAAATGAGAATGATAACCCCGAATGGCAAAATACTTAGTGGTGTCAAGGGGCGGTAATATTTATTGAGAAGAGTGGGAGGAAGATGTACTTGCATGAATGCGGGAAGTGACACAAGAAATACAAACAAACCGAGTACTTTATATTGTTGAGCAAGTGTGTCAGAAAATACCTCGCGAGTACAACGTTTCAAATGAAGTTNAACAAACCGAGTACTTTATATTGTTGAGCAAGTGTGTCAGAAAATACCTCGCGAGTACAACGTTTCAAATGAAGTTCGTGGATGTCAAATAAAGGCGATCTTGTAGTTGACTAGGATGCAATGACGAGTGAATGGAAATGCAAACCAGTTATGGGACAGTTGAGTTATTGCAAATTTGTATTGTAATTGAACTCTTGCCACTAGCGAGATCTAAACATTTTATTTAATATTTTTGTGGCACAATACTTTTCTGAACTTCGGTTACTACTGAAAACAGCATCTATTGGTCCCTTCTACATTTCATAAGAGTTTGTAACAGGAATATTAAGACATACTGTTTATCGCCAAAACAAATTCACGGTTCCAGAAAAACAACAATCTGGATCACTGCACTCGACAAAAGCTAGAGAAAATGTGTATTTATGCACTTAACAAAAAAATAATTGTGTCATTTCAGTCCCGAAATGAACTGCGACCTTCAAGTAGCTAACTGTCTTATTAGTTTACTGGATGGTGACGACACAGCGGTGGCTGTATAGTAACGAACCATTTTCTAGGTCGCGCGAAATAAGCTATTTTTAAATAGTCATTAATACCACAAATCCGGGTCAACTAAGGAAATTCCACTGCACCTGATACGATTTTCCTCACTGAATAATGCATGAGGACCACAGTGGCCGACTTGGAAGATGGATGGACGACGTGATTTGAGGTAAGGTGGGAATGGGCGTCAACGTAAGATTGAACTGGGTTGGCTGGTGGCATTCGTGGTCGGGTCGTCATCTAAGGTCATGTCTGAATTGGCCCAGAGAGCGTTCTCTCGTGCTCTCGGTCTCGCGAATGAAGTCACAGAGAACGCACTCTGGTCTTTTCAGTTTGTCGGAGAGGGCGCGAAAGAGCGAGAGCACGATGTTGTATACTCGCTGCGTTCTCTCATTTCTCTTTGCCATCTGCCGTGTTCTTTCACAACTGTTATGTGAGGTTATTTCAGACGGCAGGTAGGTCGAATATATTGAATGAAGCCTTCGTATTTTATGATATCACTGTTTCAAACTGCACTTTATTCTAGTTGGTCTCCGCCACCTCTCTACTAGTTTCTCCTCTTCCAATAATAAAGAGCATAGTACCCACCTATCTTTCTCCTGTAGCATTTTCTCATAATGCATGTAACAATTTTTAATTCCTTCCTGTCGAAAGGGTTTTTACGGTGCCTGTGCCGGTTTTTCCCTTTCTCTTCTAGATATAGTTTAACTATAAGTNTTTTTCTGAACTTCGGTTACTACTGAAAACAGCATCTATTGGTCCCTTCTACATTTCATAAGAGTTTGTAACAGGAATATTAAGACATACTGTTTATCGCCAAAACAAATTCACGGTTCCAGAAAAACAACAATCTGGATCACTGCACTCGACAAAAGCTAGAGAAAATGTGTATTTATGCACTTAACAAAAAAATAATTGTGTCATTTCAGTCCCGAAATGAACTGCGACCTTCAAGTAGCTAACTGTCCAATTAGTTTACTGGATGGTGACGACACAGCGGTGGCTGTATAGTAACGAACCATTTTCTAGGTCGCGCGAAATAAGCTATTTTTAAATAGTCATTAATACCACAAATCCGGGTCAACTAAGGAAATTCCACTGCACCTGATACGATTTTCCTCACTGAATAATGCATGAGGACCACAGTGGCCGACTTGGAAGATGGATGGACGACGTGATTTGAGGTAAGGTGGGAATGGGCGTCAACGTAAGATTGAACTGGGTTGGCTGGTGGCATTCGTGGTCGGGTCGTCATCTAAGGTCATGTCTGAATTGGCCCAGAGAGCGTTCTCTCGTGCTCTCGGTCTCGCGAATGAAGTCACAGAGAACGCACTCTGGTCTTTTCAGTTTGTCGGAGAGGGCGCGAAAGAGCGAGAGCACGATGTTGTATACTCGCTGCGTTCTCTCATTTCTCTTTGCCATCTGCCGTGTTCTTTCACAACTGTTATGTGAGGTTATTTCAGACGGCAGGTAGGTCGAATATATTGAATGAAGCCTTCGTATTTTATGATATCACTGTTTCAAACTGCACTTTATTCTAGTTGGTCTCCGCCACCTCTCTACTAGTTTCTCCTCTTCCAATAATAAAGAGCATAGTACCCACCTATCTTTCTCCTGTAGCATTTTCTCATAATGCATGTAACAATTTTTAATTCCTTCCTGTCGAAAGGGTTTTTACGGTGCCTGTGCCGGTTTTTCCCTTTCTCTTCTAGATATAGTTTAACTATAAGTACATTAGGGAAGTTTTTCATGGCCAAACTCGGCCATGGGAAACCCAATCCCTATTTGACGCGATGCACGTCTCCTTGCATGTTTTGCCTTCCCTTGTAAGCGTAAGGGGTTAGTTAACACTGAGACGCAATAATCCCGTTCCTACCGCGGACTAACATATAACACTTAGTTTTAGAGTAGGTTAGAAATAAAAAAAAATTCTAGTTTGTGTTAATGTGCAACACAGCTGTAAAAATGGGTCTAAAATTTGAAACAAGGTACAGGCGATCTTCTAACTATTATTTTAACTGCCCACGCATACGTTCACACTAAATATAAGTGCCGTTAGAACCTTTCACGTGTTTTCATCTTACCGAATACACCACACGAATCGCGCACTGAGTTTATTTACCAACAAAGAGAGAGCATCGTCCCATATCGAGATAGCGAGAGAGCACGAAAGAGGCCTGTCGCAGGGTAATGCGAAAGAGCGCTCTCTTGTAATTAAGACGCGGCCTAAAGTAGGCGCGTTCTCTTCAAGGTCGGAGGCACTCGATCTGTTTTTGCTCGGACGGCGTGAGTAATCCCGCGGCCACCAGCAGGCACGAAGTCACGCACGAGCCAGTAGCTAATCCAAGGAACAGAGTTATCTGCAGCGAGTTCACTCATGCCCGAACGTTTCAAGAAGACAGCGTTCCAGTCTTTTTTTGTTTCTCGCCGTTGTTCGTGTGTAGGGAACTCGGGCACGTTTCTCGGAGCGAGTCAAATAGTTTCTTCCCCCACACGCTGACGCCGCTTTACGTCACGGAGGATCCGGGAAGAGNGAACTCGCCCTGGCACCTTGCCCACGAGCCATCCAGGTTAACAGTAGTGGTCCTTGACCGCGCAACCGACTGCTCCCGCGCGCCTTTCACGGGTCTCGAGCCGCGATTGTAGTCCCGCGAAGTTCGACTACAACATGTGATAGCCACGAGGATGTAGCACGTGAACCGCAGCTTCGGCGAGGATGTCAGCAGCTCGGAACTGGTGATGACCAGGTAAGGGCACTTAAGTCATCTGCCGGGGCCAGGAGAGACGCAAAAATGCAGTCATATTTTCGGAATGCACGTAAGAAATATTTGCGACACAAATTTCTCGTGGGATAGTGTGTGTGTTCGCATAACTGTAGTCAGTACTACAATTTAATGCATTTTGTACATTCTGGTGAAAATTCTGTTTACATTACAATAGTATGACACGTCATGGTGAATATCGTTGGTGCCTTAACAGAAAATTTTGAGTAAATCCTTTGTCATGGAAAAATATTAATTGCTTAGCCCTTAGTAGAAAAATATGGTGACTTTGGGGCAAGGGGCGGAGACTCGGAGCATCGGAGCTGATCATGCTGTCATTCCGGTGCCCCGGCGGCCATATTGTCCGCCATATTGGAGCCACGTGACCTTAACATTTAAACCCGAATATCCAAAAAATTAAAAAAATTCTAAGAAATTTGTAAAAAAAATTATATAAAAATTATATTAAAATTATTTAAAATCTATTTAAAAAATCATAAAAAAAATTATTTTAAAAAAACTTTAATTGTTGGGAGTCGGAGAAAACACGCAGCCCGTCTCTTTTACTTTGAACACCATAAAATGGTTTGTCCCTCACGTGACCCCAAGCACCCACGAATGTGTCAAGCTATTTAATTATGCCAAGAAAGTAAAAGTGATCGAAATAGCATTCAGAAAATGGAGCATGGTCACCTGCCGGGCCTGTCCGCTGCCACGAGAAATCACTGGGTTGTAAAAACGTCTTCTAGCACAGAAAAACCGCATTGCATCATACTGGCGCTTCTGATGAACAAACAGCATAGTATCGGAGCCGACAAGAGTTCGACCACTGCAAAGTTGAAAACATAAAGATATTTTTGAGTAGCGAAAGCTACCCGTATATCGATATGAACACTACGTTCGAACAAGAAGGTTTTACTTTGCTATATTATATATATTCACAATTCCAATCATCGTATTACGGACGCGAGGCGCATCCCGTCCTCAGCCCAGAAAATTTCCAAGACATGGCATCTTTGCTGGTATTCGATACATCAAAGCAGAACGAGCGCGTGAAAAATGTTAAGGTCGACTGCCGGATCGAAATAATCACCAAGGAAAACATGCCCGCGAATACCGCAGCCTACTACTTGATACTATACGACAGGATCGTTCAGTACGGTTGTTCTTCCGGGCTGGTAAAAATCATCAGTTAATTAAGCAAGTAAATACGCATAGAGTGGGAACTCACTTTACAGTCGTAAAAATTTACTGCAACTTTAAAGGTTTATGGAGCCAAGACGACTTCGTGCTCAAGGAAATCGCATTCACGGATTGTCACGACGTGACTCGAACCCGCAACTTCCAGCCTTCGTATCCGTGGAAACTGTTGGACAGAAAGAGCAAGAAAACAACTGCCTGGTTGACCAAGTACTACCACGGACTGTGCTGGGTCGAAGGCAATATTCCGTATCATCAGGCGGGAAACCTTCTGAGCGACTTGCTGATGCAGTACCCGCGAGGACCGATTTATGAGGCAGGGCCCCGAGTGTTATTTTCGCTTAAACGAATTGAAAATAATCGACGTACAGGACGATCATAAAATCGTAAAATGAGGAAGGAAACGGATCGGAGTTCTTTGGTGAACGCTTCGAAAAACGTCCAGTTACTTTACTAGTAGCACGCTCATTTTACGGAGATATAAACACGGTTATATTACTCGTAGCGTAAACATTTTTTTTGTGGTATGCCAGTCAGCGTTCCAGAAGAGATTGCAGACGTGATTTCGCAGATTTAGAGTCGCAAAAAAATACAGTTATTTGCTGGTGTAGATGCAAAATTATCTTCAATAGTTGCTGCGAACACCTGCTGCAATTCCTATGCGTGATCTTAGGCTGTGTGAAATACGAAGATACCTGATCACGTTACAGTCACGTGTATAGACAACGTCATTCCAAAATGCGAAAAATATTATGTAAATAAATTGAACCCGAAAATTAATTAGTCGCCCAGTCAAGCACGAGTCGCCATGGGAGCAAAATGACGCAATTTCATCCGGAGAACCTGTACATCTTGTCATATCCGGACGACTCTAAAATCACCTATTCGTTCTGGGAGTCTGGATCACTACATACCGGTTATATTCAGTGACTCCGGGTGACTGCGAGCCTACTCAACAGTTAATTACTTGCTGTACTCCTGGGAAATGCGTGGNATTACTTGCTGTACTCCTGGGAAATGCGTGGTTCATCACATGAAGCGGGATACGACTCTTCCAGCAACCGTGGACCAGGTTCTGGAATTTGCAGCAACTTCGAGTCGAGGTAATGCCGACCCTCTTCCTACGACCACCGAAATTAACGTTACTAGTAATATATTTTTCGATACGTGTAGTACACAGGCCGACATAGCGCATGGTCTCGTTACCGCTACCAATTGTAGTAGTCTTTGTGTTCGGCCGTAGTAATGTAAAGCATCCATAACCTAGAGGAGAAACGCGGTTTACGAATAAGTACCCACAACGAAGCTTGAGCACTGAGCCTCGTAGCCCACAGTACCAGTGGAAAATAACCTCCATCAGTGTTATGTACAGAGTTTACGATGTGTACACAGGTGCGCACACTTTTAATTAATGGTTTAAGTGAACCTACATTTCTTTGAAAGTCAAGCCGCACACATTTATTTTGCTATGACGAAAACATCGTCTTTTCGTTTTTCTGCAGTTTGTGACTCGCTCATTAACACCATAATTTTGCACATCACTGGTCAACATGCGCTTATGGTAGGACTTGTCTAAACGTAGAATGAGTGTTTTATGATTGAAACCCGCCAGCATCTAAAAAGAGGTGGTTGTTTTGCTGGCTTAGGGTTGNGGGGGGGGGGGGGGGGGGGGGGGGGGGGGGAGAGGAATTGAAACACCAAATGTTTTTCCAAGTCCTATGAATAAGTGAATACTTAGCTAAGAAACTCATTTTTTTCATCGACAATTAAACATTGAGCAACTGCAATTTTGTGCAATATTTAGACATCTCCCGATTTTTTTCTATCAGCACTTTTTAAGGGCGTTTAACCTTCTGTAGAATGTGCCTAAGTCATTAAAAAAATTAATTTTAGAATGTTGACGTGTTAAAATATTTAAATTATTACTGCGTTGGCATCATACTCTTATTCACACTACCTTAAGACGGGAACAAATTCCAGTTAACTAAACTTTGCTTTTATGTATTTCGTCATAGGAAGCATAATGCGTTCGTTTGAGCGGCCTTCTTTATGTAACAGTTATTTACACTTACACTGGCGTTCTTTTGTTCAATCACTCGCTCCGTAGTTTTTTTTTTGTGTTTAGCTTGTAATTTAAATAATCTCTGCATTAGTTACGTATTTTTACTCATAACATAATTTGTCTTGTTTCTGTGTTGTTCTGTTTTCTGCGTTCTATCCGACTGCAATGAAGCTCTGCTAGGCACATGTCCATTAAAATTATCCTTTCAGTGTCTTTAGAGAAACCATAACGCAATCAGTTTGGTGGGAACGTGTTAACGTATGCCTGGTATACACATTACACAAGTCAGTAGTTCTCTTGTAAATTCCTTAAATGTACAGTCCTTCACTTCTTTCAAAAAATAACGTTGTCATAATTTTGCCAGGGAAAATTATTTGAATGTGTGCTACTGCTGCTTACGCAGTCGTTGTGCGTCGTTTTTAAGGGGCCCGCCTACCTGAGTTTGAAATACACGTTCGCCCACGAAACTACGCTCTGACCTACGAAAATAACACACTTCAGATGAGGTTTGTTGAGTGCTTCTAAGACGTCACGCACAAGTGCCTGCCTGGCTGGCTGCGATTTGCAGGTCTCCGGAGGGTCGCCCACACTCGGGTCTCTCTTGTTTGCCTTCATCTCACCTGGCAGCGCCGGCTCCCAGCGGGCTGTCGCAACAGTTTGCCCGTCTCTCGGAGTGTCGCGTCAAGCGCCCCTAACCCGCCAAGTTCATTCTTCGCTCTTGGATGATGTTTCGTCTTCTGCGCATGCGCTAACGTTGGCTCGCAAATCTCCCGCAGAGTTGTCATAATCACAATTTCCAACAGTGATGTATTGTAGACTTTTTTTATACGTACTGTTTCGACTGACGCGTGTTTTTACAGAACTTTTTTTTAGCATTACTTTAATGTAACTTAATTGAATTAAAATCTGAAGTGAGGTAATCTCAGTCCAAGCAACGCACCGATACAGTTCTAACGGAAAAAAATACGTTGAGTGCTGGGATTACGAAGCTGTGGATAATAGTCCTCTACAATGGAGGTCGCCCTCACCATCGAAATAATATTTTTGTAACTAACTCTGGAAATAAAAGTGTATGTTTGTAGTTTCATGTGATGCAATCTGTTGTAAACACTGACTGACGCAGTTACAGTAGTTCTGTTAGCGATTTATAATAAAAACCATTTGTGTCTTAAATATGTATCAGAAGTGTAATACTTTAATAGAGAGTCTTATGGAATTTACTACTTTTTATTTAGTACACCTAACAGTAATGAAGTTCGTAACAATAACAAATTTAGGTTTTGTAACCATTTCATAGTGCCACTTGACCGACGAATGACCCATGGAAGATTTAGTTTTTATATTTAGTGGATGTATAGACGGAAGAATGGATGGACGGAATGATGGACATACGGTTGGAGGGATTAACGGACGTATGAATGGATGGGTGGATAGAAAAATTGATAGACGGACGTAAGAGNTGGACATACGGTTGGAGGGATTAACGGACGTATGAATGGATGGGTGGATAGAAAAATTGATAGACGGACGTAAGAGTGGACGGACGTATAGGCGGATGGACGGACGTATACGGTGGATGGACGAATGTATGGGTGGATGGACGTATGTATGAATGGATGGACGTATGTATGCGTGGAATGATAGGGGATGGATGGACCTATGCGTGGATGAATGGACGTATGGATGGACGCATGGATGGATGGACGCATGGATGGATGGACGTATGGATGGATGGACGTATGGATGGATGGACGTGTGGATGGATGGACGTGTGGATGGATGGACGTGTGGATGGATGGACGGGCGTATGGATGGACGGACGGATGGACGTATGGATGAATGGACGTATGGATGAATGGACGTATGGACGGATGGACGTATGGATGGATGGACGTATGGATGGATGGACGGGCGTATGGATGGATGGACGTATGGATGGATGGATGGACGGACGTATTAANTATGGATGAATGGACGTATGGACGGATGGACGTATGGATGGATGGACGTATGGATGGATGGACGGGCGTATGGATGGATGGACGTATGGATGGATGGACGTATGGATGGATGGACGTATGGATGGATGGACGGATGGATGGACGTATGGATGGATGGACGTATGGATGGATGGACGGGCGTATGGATCCTACCTGCATACCTACCTACCTCGTATGGATGGATGGACGGGCGTATGGATGGATGGACGTATGGATGGATGGATGGACGGACGTATTAATAGATGGATAGACGGATAAATGGATTGATAAATTGATGGATTTATGATGGTTGGATGGACGGACAGGAGGAAGTATGTGCGTATGTGTATATCCTACACTCATGCATAGACACACTCTTGACAGAAAGGCGAATCTCATCTAAGTAGTATTTTAAAATGTGATCAATTGGCTATGAACCAACAACAAAAATATTAGCATTTAATATTTGATAACCAGTTACCGATTTTTAAAATCTATATTGGATAAAGGTGTTAGTTTCGACAGTTTGAACTGTGGAAATGAGCAAACAGAGTTGTTGGAAGAAAGGGAAGACATTAAAATAAACGTTGGCAAGATTTACTCATACAGCAAGCTGTGTTTTCGACTAAATTTCCAAGCATGTTAGAATTTATATATGCGGGATATCTCCTATATTCTTTATTAAAATAATATTGTTTAACGCGATAATTTATGTCTGACGTGTTCTTCTAACATACACAAAATACTCAGAATAAGGTATCTTTTAAAAGGTAACGTGTATATACGCATTATGGTATGAATAAACGTTTTAAAAATATGACTTTTTGCATTGACACTGAATTAAAAGTTACGAATCTGACCATCTGAGAGCGCCGCACAAGAAGTCTGACCAGTTTCATCAGTAAACGGTTATCTGTATTGCAGCGACATCACACTAGGTATGATGCTTCGATAACAGAAGTTACTATTAACTGTGATCTACGTATTAGTTTCTGCCACAGCAAGCACTGCGAGTAGTGACCGTGAGAAATGTAGCAGCACCTCTAGTTTTTCAAATGAGTAACTATAGGAGTACGACGATGTTGCGTAATCTTGCGGCAACCTTTTTTCCAATTAATCTATCTGGCGTCCATTAAGGTGAACGTTTTACAGATTGGACAAATGGAGGATTTTTGTATGAAATCAACAAGGACTTTCTTTTTCAGCAGCTTGCTATAAAAAATTTTAGCACATGCATTTTCTAGAGTTACAAAGAAAACGTACCCCTCATTATTCCATACTTAATCTAAACTAGGGCTGCCTTAAATTAAGCCACAGACATTTAATATATGAAATACTAATGTAAGTTATCGTTTAATCGTGTATTATGAATGCGCCTACTTGCCCTAATGCTGGAAGACTGAGCTAGAAACTGATTGCCCACCAAATTAAATATGAAATTACATCTTAGACCGGCGACCATATTGACATCTTATACGAGTCTAAAACCCACAACTAGCCACTCGGAAATTTTGTACTTTTTAAAATTACACCACGAAGGTCTGCAAAACGTAAGTACCAATCATTAACAATAAGTTGTTGATATAACTAATAAGCCTACTTTCTTCAACTTGGGCGCAATTAATTTTTAAACAAGTTCTTAAAAGCTGAGTTAGTAGGTAGGACTTGACTTCTCTTTGAAAGCAATATCATTTAGAAATGAAACCAGAAACGTATGCAACAATAGTGGGACAATTACAATTAAACACGTACCTTACCGGGACTCAAGCCCAGAAAATCTCTTACCATAAAATAGNACAATAGTGGGACAATTACAATTAAACACGTACCTTACCGGGACTCAAGCCCAGAAAATCTCTTACCATAAAATAGCGTTACCAAATAAACCTAAAATCTTTATACGTTCGCCATTTTGGAAATAAGTTTTAATGACATTCAATCACTTACGTTAACTTGGCCTGTCATAGTATTACTTACCTGCCATATTGGGTTAGAATTCTTTTAATGTTTTTTTAGATATCATGTTAAGTCTTTATTTCTTAATTTGGTGCTATTTTACAAAATTGCAGACCAACAACAATATCCATCTCAAAATGTAATGCATTCTTGATGGCCTGCCAGCATAAAAAATTTCGTTTGAATCGGTTAAATGGTTCTCGAGATATGACATATCACTCTCTTTTGTACTTGCACAGATATTGAAATTGATGCTCTGGAACATCGGCGGTCTTACCCCCTCAAGGATTTCATCAAGTTATGTAAACACACGTGACTCACGTATAGTAACCGATAACTCACATTTCTGATTCCACAAGTTTCACAATCAGAGCATTATTTACTAACCGAAGATGATTCTGGAGCATTCACAAGTCTCCAGTCTTCTTNCCACAAGTTTCACAATCAGAGCATTATTTACTAACCGAAGATGATTCTGGAGCATTCACAAGTCTCCAGTCTTCTTTCTTGCTTTCTTATAAAGAACGGCGGCAGAATACTGAGTTACACACATAAATGATACACACACACATTGCTACAGGGCAACTTCGGACCACCAGATTTCTTGTTCAAGTAGGGGCAGNCACACATAAATGATACACACACACATTGCTACAGGGCAACTTCGGACCACCAGATTTCTTGTTCAAGTAGGGGCAGCGGTGGCGTAGTGTCCAGGCCGCTCGCCTCCTACCGCGGCGATCCGGGCTCGATCCCCGGCGGGTTCACTCCCGGANACAATAGTGGGACAATTACAATTAAACACGTACCTTACCGGGACTCAAGCCCAGAAAATCTCTTACCATAAAATAGAGTTACCAAATAAACCTAAAATCTTTATATGTTCGCCATTTTGGAAATAAGTTTTAATGACATTCAATCACTTACGTTTNCTTTATACGTTCGCCATTTTGGAAATAAGTTTTAATGACATTCAATCACTTACGTTAACTTGGCCTGTCATAGTATTACTTACCTGCCATATTGGGTTAGAATTCTTTTAATGTTTTTTTAGATATCATGTTAAGTCTTTATTTCTTAATTTGGTGCTATTTTACAAAATTGCAGACCAACAACAATATCCATCTCAAAATGTAATGCATTCTTGATGGCCTGCCAGCATAAAAAATTTCGTTTGAATCGGTTAAATGGTTCTCGAGATATGACATATCACTCTCTTTTGTACTTGCACAGATATTGAAATTGATGCTCTGGAACATCGGCGGTCTTACCCCCTCAAGGATTTCATCAAGTTATGTAAACACACGTGACTCGCGTATAGTAACCGATAACTCACATTTCTGATTTCACAAGTTTCACAATCAGAGCATTATTTACTAACCGAAGATGATTCTGGAGCATTCACAAGTCTCCAGTCTTCTTTCTTGCTTTCTTATAAAGAACGGCGGCAGAATACTGAGTTACACACATAAATGATACACACACACATTGCTACAGGGCAACTTCGGACCACCAGATTTCTTGTTCAAGTAGGGGCAGCGGTGGCGTAGTGTCCAGGCCGCTCGCCTCCTACCGCGGCGATCCGGGCTCGATCCCCGGCGGGTTCACTCCCGGATTTTCGCATGTGGGAATCGTGCTGGACGATGCCGCTTGCCAGCGGGCTTTCTCGGGGCACTCCCGCTTCCCCCGCCCTTGCATTTCAGCGCCGCTCCATTCTAGGGTCTCACTTCTGTCATGCCCAGGGATGACGGTCACCTACGGGTCCCAGCTGGAAAGACCATCACTCGGAGGGTGTTGCCTTGCCCTGGGTGCACTCCCCACACGCCATTTATTTTTTCTTGTTCAAATCTCAGGTAAGCAATGAATGTTTGTGTTTTTTATATGAGTATTTACATGAGCGTAGTACAGTTAAATACTTTCATATTAATATTTTAACAAAGAAAAAAAAGGAATCAGTTTTTTAAGAAATTTAATTAATCTTTAATATTTTTAAAGGTGTACTTGAAACACTATGCAACGCAGAGTCTTCGTTGCGCTATAACTGGACGTGATAGGTTTGTGTGTCTGAGGGAAAAGGGTAGGAGGAAGGTGTACGACATGTGGAGGGGGGGGGGGACTTTTGTGAAAGTTTTGATAAGGCAATCTGGCGAAACAGCTGCGGATAACGGATCGTCTCCTCCCCCCCTCCCAATCATGCTCAAGGCTTAGTGCCGCTAGAGCCGCTAGAGCACGCTCTAGTGACAGTCGAGGAAAGAGCCAGTAACAGCCGCGTCTGCCAGATGACGGCAGTTTCAGTGACCTGCGCAACAGAGGTGCACAACGAACATGGAACGAGAAAGAGTCTGGTTCACTGACAAGACTGCCACTACAGACGAGGTAGAATGATTATACGTCCTCTACGCATGTCTCCACAATGGTTGGCGATCTGCCTACAGAACTGTCAAAACCACGTGTTCAAACAGTGCGGCGGATTGTGGTTTACATTTTGTTTTTAAAGAGACGCGTGCTTTTATAAAATATTCATATCGTAAGATTTGTTCTTCTTAAATTGGGAAAAACAAACGAGATCCCTTATGTGAGAGTTCGACACAGAGAGGCCGCATTTAAGTTGGTGGTAAACTGAGAAATTATGTTTATTTTTATGTAAAATTTGGCGTTTCAAACAAATAGAGTCCGTGCTAAAATTAAAAAAATCTGCTTTATTTGAAATAAATACAGGATCAGTATAAAATAATTCGCCAACTTTGAAGGTCTATAATATCAAAACCTAACAAACTTAAAACTTTGGTTGAACAATTGAATGAACCTTGGAACTATGGAGTTTGTTTACCATACATTGATAAATGTTCAATTTGACCACCAAACCGTAACACCGGACATGCTGACAAGAGCGTGGAACGAGTTTGATTATCGCGTAGATGTCGTTCGGGCCGCTCGTGGTAGTTACATTGAACATTTATGAAGATATAGTAAACAAACTTCACAGTTTCACGGTTCATATGATTGTTCAACAAAGGTTGTAGTTGGTTTGGTTTTGATATTATAGACTTTCAAAGTTGGGGTATTCTTTTTTACTCATCCTGTATTATGCACCCCTCCAGTAGTGTTTAGAACGGTAAAATTCCTATTCGCAACGGTTATCTTTATTTCGCTTTTAAGTTCGTTTTATTTCCTTCTATTTTTAAAAATAACGTGTTTACGAAAACTGCAGCGGGAAGGACTGATTTATTTCCATGTAAGGTCAGCTCAAAAAGACTGCACCTAGATGACCCGGGCACAACATGACCTCTACCCCGTGCATTTACTGAAGACAATATTCATTACAAACAAATAAATCCCTGTAAGTGAAGAAAAAAAATACTGTTCGGTCAAGTCACTTTACTAATATCGTCTTTCGCCTTCTGATTTTCTTCTCATTGCTCAGTGTTGCTAGACCCAAACACTGCGCATGTCTTTATCCGTTATTTTGTGGCTTTTATTATTTAAAATAAATAACACTTATAAATTTCGTAATGTTTGTACAACTTTACATAATGTTAATTTTGGATATCAGATAAAAATGTTTATTAGGTGTGTTAAAACACACCAACAACAATCGCACCATACTTACTTACGGATAAAACCAACAATATTGGTCTACTTATTGCGGCGAATTTTGCCATTCTACGTGACGTTACACCCCTCGCCAATAAACTGACTGTGCGCTCCTGTGACATGAACGATTATGGAGCTTCATTATGTTGGGGCAGGAAACTATATCCAAAAGCGCGAGTGAATTCCTTACAGCTTTCTTCCCTAATAGTAGTATTCACATATTGCGCGGATTTACTTGCGGCTAGTAGATCCCAGGAATACTGCCTCCAAATAAACTGCGGTAAAGTTCCAAAAACCTAACAATAATACAACTGTTTGGCAACATGTCATTAGCAAACAATGATTTTCATTCCCTGAGAAAAAAAACTTCTGTGACTTCTGAAATATTTCGTTCCGTCTCATANAATTCCTTACAGCTTTCTTCCCTAATAGTAGTATTCACATATTGCGCGGATTTACTTGCGGCTAGTAGATCCCAGGGATACTTCCTCCAAATAAACTGCGGTAAAGTTCCAAAAACCTAACAATAATACAACTGTTTGGCAACATGTATTAGCAAACAATGATTTTCATTCCCTGAGAAAAAAAACTTCTGTGACTTCTGAAATATTTCGTTCCGTCTCATAAAGTTAAGCTTAAATAATGGCTCTGTGTGCCGTTATGAAATCGTAGGAATGTCAATTATACATTCGCACGAAACTCAGCGTAAATATGTTAATAATACGCAACAATCATATACGGCGATCAAAAAGCAGTCGTGCGTGTTATTTTGAGACTTGAAATTTCGTGAATAATAAATAGGCTTTAACTCGCACAGCACAAATATCGCGTGCAAATGTGATTCGTTCCGCACACAATTTTTTTTATTCGCAACCGCTCATGTGTAACTGTGTTTACCGTATCCGACCTTGAATCGGGAGGGAATGATCTAGATTTGGTTTCTTTCCTTTCTCTTACCTTCTGTGTGGAAATCAGAAACCTGAATTAAAAAAACTTGTTGATTTGGCACCACAAAGTAACCGCAAACAAGATACCGTGATTTATTTTTGCCGAACGTACGAGAATTCCCGAACATGCACAAGACTTTTAGGTTCTGTGTGCGCTGTCTGATAGAACGTTAGAGGCCAACTTTATCGCGGACAGGAAACACAAAACATAATGTCTCTCCTATTTTAAAACGGAGCTGCTTGTGCCACTCTAACCGTCGATTTAGCCACTTTATTTTCCAGTACTGGACGTATTATTTGTAGTGCGCTATTATCATTTATCATGATAATCATTTCTTGTCCTTAAACAATTTGCACAGCTGTAATAGTGTCAGTGTACAACATTTTTATATAAAGTACAGTAATAAATATCGTATAACAGTGCAAAACGAGTGAACTTCAAAATCAATTTACAACTGGACAGCTGCAACACTGTAAAGAAACAGAAATTTATAAAATTGCTATTTTAATTGTAATTCAGCAAAAGAAAACAGGAAAACTCAAAAATATCAATTAGGAACATGTATCCAAAATATTTAATAATAATACCAGTATTTTTATTAAAAATGATATAACATTGTAACCAGTCTTAAAAATACTATAAAGGCGTAGAGTGGTGAGAAAAGCGCTGTTTCAAATTTTTTGTATTAGAATGTCAGCTTTTATGTGGAAAACCATAAAAAATGAATTAGTTTACTAGCGCGTAGAATGTCTACTGTGTGGTGTACGGGATTTGTGGTGCGTGATACAGCGTTTCTGTAATTTGAAAGGAGAGTTAAACGGTAGATCCTTGGCCCTCGTTTGGCCTCCGGACAAGGTCACAACTGTGCTCGCCGACTGACCTTTGTTCGTGACTGAGAAGTATTTAAACGCAACAATGTTAACACGTAAGCGTAAACTGAAAAACTGCTATAAATAACGTTTCCCAGGAGCCCTGGGAACTTTCACTCTGTGAACACGTGAGAAAAAAAGAAAGTATATTAAGGAAAATAAATTATCCCGAGAGAATTGTATACGGACCGAGGTTGAGCACGCAATTGGAAACCAGTTCCAGCGCAGAATGATAATTAAGCTAATTAATGAGTAATTTAATACTTTTGAAATCAACTGTTGGAAAAACTGTCTGCACTGTAACCGTATTTAAACACCAACTTCCAGGAGTCCCTATTTGATTACAAGTGGCTATTTACAGAAAGGAAAAGTTTATATTTCAGATGATTAAATCTTAATATATCTCCTATAGTATATTCGCGGTTACTTCACACTTTTTGAATTAAACTTTCTGAAAATCTCCCCATGTAGGACGTGTTTTGTTGTTTCCAATTCCATTTATCACAAGCTGTTTATATTTCTTTTGACGTGAAAGTAACTCATTTTTGCTTTAATTTAACTTCTTCTTTATATATATAAACGATTATATTTCATTTGTGATTAATGTGAATAAAACTAGAGAGAAAATAGGCGTGTTAGTAATGCTAAATAAGAAATATTTATTTTGCAAAATAGTTATTAAAGTAATTGTGCACGAATGCGGAGCGATGTCTCTGGTGTAATTTCCTAGACTTGGTTAAACTTTGTTTGCACGAGACGAAGGAATAGCACGAAAGTAGAACTTTAGCAATGCTTCAGAAAAGCTTGAATTAACCTTAAATTGACTATAGTGATTCATTTGTTACCAGAATTCTTGCATTTTTTTCACGCCCTTAACCAAAGGTCTGTTTTTTTTTTCCGTCAGTTATATTTTCGTTTCCCGTAACATCTCTGTAGAGTTTTTCCAATGCTTCCAACATGTTGGTAATTCCCTTACATGATTTATAAATCTTCGCCGTAAAATGTTGTGTTTGATGGTGACTTTAAGAACCGTTTTGGGCACTCACGAACACAGTACTAGGGTACGGAACTGTTAAGATGGCCGCCCGGGTGGAGGTATTTTACACATCCAACGTCTAGAAGCATGGAAGAAAGTAGCCTCTAGGAGCAAATCACTGAACTACATCGCCAGTCTTCCCGTCGATAACGCACCTTCACGAGACTTTCAGCGGTGACCGTATAATTTCGTGCTACAGAAGGTAAAAAGTACGCTGCACTTGTCTATACATCCCTAAAGATTCTGCACGGAGGTCTTCATGCTGAAATTTGACCGCTAGAACACCCGAATTTGCCATTTACACTTGCAGAAAAAATAGCTTTGGAGATAAATGAAGGAACTGAGATTGGTACACACACGTGCAAACGTTTCGTAGATGTCTTTCCTAAGCAGACATCTCTCAACCACGTCGAGCCATTTTGTAATGCGACGTTTTCTGATGAAGTTCTGCACACAGTCTGGCTCAGTGTTGCCAACCATTTTTTGGGCCGTGTTTCTACGGACAGGCAATGTTATCTCTATTTTGAGACAAAAGCCCCCACAAACCAATAAATTGTAATTTACTTCGGCAGTCACCTCAGCATTCTTTGCTTATTATTTATATGTAAAATGAAAATTTACTGCGTTTTCATGAAATCATTTATTACATTATTGTAGAGAATAATATATTTCTCGCCTGTCTTACGTGCTCCGTAATAATTTTCTATTCTTCATGTGCTTTAAAGGAAATTTTAATTTTGAAAGAGAACAATGGAGTTTTGGGCCCATCTTTTAAACTTTACTGAAATGTCCCTACATTTTCCATACAACTTTTGATCCCTCCCTACGTCCCTACGTTAGGCCAAGTAACATAAAAAAATCCCTACAAATAGGCACATGTCCCTGTGGTTGGCAACACTGGTTCGGCGGCCTGGGATCCGCTGATGGAATTATTATAGTCGCAAAAGATCTCCAAGAAAAATCGAGACGGGTCCAAATTTTTAATTTTTTTTTAAGCGCAGACGACGCGGATAACCCAGCAGCAAAGGTGAATCGTTCTGATTGGTTTCTGGTGCCCTCTTCTCCGACTGGTCGACGTGATCTGCGATCCAGTGAATCCGCCTTTCCTCGAATTCGTCCCACGCGTTTCTCCAACACGTCGCGGGTTACATACGGTACTCCAGAGTTGCGGGACTTTGCTTACTGTGGCCCTTCTCGACAGTGCCGTAGATCCAGGAGAGCGAGATCGGGCGTTCTTCTGCGTCTACCGGCGGCAAAAAACGGAGCGGAATTCAAGGGACCTCTACTGGTTACGAGGTCAGCCGCGTTCAGTAATGGAGGCTGGCTGGTTAGCCTTTCACGTGTGGCGCGGCCGTCAACTGAGAACCGTCTGTTTGGACAGCGTCCGTCGCAGTTCTCCACCACATGAATAACCGCACTCTTCACCACTATCTAAAGTGGCGTCCTTTGCTTAAGTAAATGACCTCAGCTCGAGTCTTCCTGTTTGTTGCATTTTCTCACAAATATATTTTTCCCGTTTATTT
This sequence comes from Clitarchus hookeri, assembly GCA_002778355.1. Taxonomy (NCBI): domain Eukaryota; kingdom Metazoa; phylum Arthropoda; class Insecta; order Phasmatodea; family Phasmatidae; genus Clitarchus; species Clitarchus hookeri. The sequence goes on along the minus strand of NQII01002010.1, from coordinate 64,857 downwards.
GTTGACGAAGTTTTTGAGTAGCCATTATAACATTAATTATTTTATTTGTGTAAATTTAAGAACAGTTCATCCTGTATGCGTGCGTGTGTACAACGTGTTTATTACTCGTGCGTGATTTTTTGACAATGAAAAAAAATCTTTTAATATCACTAAAAAATATTGTAATGCATAAAGAAAAAGTATCTTTGTCAAGCATTCACAAGCAGGGATAGTAGCTAAAGATTCTGACCTCTGTCAGTGTACACGGCAGAAGAACTTATGTGCCTTGAAATGACATATTATTGTGGAATTAGGGACTTCGAAAATTTAAAAGATTGTATTTTGTAAATATGGTGTAGATGTTCATTTACAAAATTAGAACATTCGTGCACAGTTGATACAACGTTCAAGTTAGTAGAACTGTTCACTAAACAGGCCACATCAATATGTCAGCCCTAATTTCTGTAGATTACGGACAGGAAATCATCAAACATCTTGAGTTTGACAGTTCCAAGGTTATTCTCCTCAAAACGAGTCAGCCTTCGTTCCAAATGTTTTTTTTTTTTTTGGATTCTTGCCAAGAACGCACTTTGCGATACAGGACCTTATTTTATCACATTCGTTATCTAACAACTTGTCACATAAATTTTGACATTGTTGCAATCTGATTATCGATGTTTGAATTTAGTTAAAAGCATTTTCATTTGTAATTTAAGCTTAATGTAGTGGCAGAGGTAATTTTTTTTCGCAGCCTCTCAGAATGTGACAGAAAATGTTTGTTATAGTAAACAAATAATTAAATTATTTTTAGCATTTTTGGAATATTAGAACTGCAGATTGAATCAAAAGCCAAGAAGTCCCTGCGATCACGGATATTCAAGTGAATTAGTTTTGATCAGTATATATAGACTATTCAAGGTAATTTCAAACTTTTGGAAAGTTCTACTAATCTCCTACTTTCGGGCTACATACTGCGTCTCCTTCCGCCTGATATAAATAAGACTTGCACCAGACTAGAAAATATACACCCATGTATAAAACGCGAAATATTCCAGTCCCTGCATATCATCGAAGGTGGAGGTCATTGGGTGTTCACTATTATATTTTTGTTCAGGAATGTGGTATACTTGAATTTAGCTTATTCCACTCTAGAAAGTACACAAAAGTTACATCATAGCGTTTCTGTNTCAGGAATGTGGTATACTTGAATTTAGCTTATTCCACTCTAGAAAGTACACAAAAGTTACATCATAGCGTTTCTGTATTTTTTTTTTGTTTTGTTTTTTTCATGGTATGGTTATGCGCACGTGCTGAATGAAAATGGGACGCCATTTTTTGCAAAGGGGTTCCAGACAACTTGATTACACACTTATTGGTCATAAATTCTTCGTACAATGTGTTTAATGTGTACAGTTGATAATATTCCGTTAACTTTGCCTTATAACTACTGCCGTTGTTTATTTGGAAAAAAATGTTTTTTCCTTTTTTTTGTGTAGTCTTGTTGCCAGACCTTATATTTTTTATGTTTTGGTACAAGGTAAGCATAAAGTACGAAAAATTTATAAAATGACGTAATGAGTGGTAAATGTAAATACTCCATATAGCTAATTTTATATAAACACTGAAAAAGTGACCTAATGTTTAATTAAATATAAAATTGTTTAGTATTTGTAAATTTATTAAAAAAACAATTTAAAAATTAATATTTATTTATTAGTAATTATACTACTTGAACAAGAAAGTTTGCGACATTTCAAACTTGGCACAAAAATACCACAATTTATGTTCAGCATTATTCCGAATAAGGCTAATTCTAATCAATCTACTGTTTATTGTAATATATTATGCTTTTAATCCCATGTTAATAGAGTGGGTTCTGCTCGAAACATTACCAGTTCAGCCTCTTCGCCACATTAGCATGGTCAACAAAGAACCGCCAACATTTCTTGATCGTAAGCTATTCAGATATACCCTATACGCCTAGTGTAATATCTGCCGATCGCATTTAAACGTACAGTATGCCAGCACGCCTGATTCATATTCCCGAGCTCGTGGGTTTGAACCAGGTCAACAGTTCCAATTTCCTAGTTCCACCTGTAGCTACCATCCGGGTTCGAGGCACAGAAGTAAAGGGCTAGAGTAGCTAAGAACAGAGAAGCGAATCTGCCGCCTATTTCGCGAACACGCAAAAAAAAATTACGTCACTGGCCAGCACAGCGTTGGGACGCCGTTCGCCAATCAGCACCTGGCCACATACTTGCCAGCCCGCAGCCCAGCCAACAGGGAACCTTTTTGCAACATGCAGTAGCCAATGAGACGCAAGGCCGGTTCACAGAGCCTCGAACAGCCAATCAAAGAATTGGTACGCCCACATCAAAGGAATCACCATGTCCATTAGGTTTCTGTGTAGTGGAGTGGAGAAGTTTGGATGGACGGCTCTCGAGGTGGCCGCCTGGGTACGCCGCCGAACAGTGTGCAGAGCTCTAGTAGAAAACGTTTTATCAAAAACCGTCCAAAGTGTCTGAGTGATGCTTACTTACGAATAGCATTTAAGATATGTTACGCGTCTCTATACGTTTTTCAGTTCCTCCATTTATGTCTAGAGCATGTTTTTGTGATAGTGAAAATGTCACAAACGGCTGTTTTCACGGTCATTTCTAGGCATGAGCATTGCAGTACAAGACCTAAAAATAAAAGGAATACGGACTTGCATCAAAACTGTATTTTTATTATTACGTCGTAACATGGCAGGGTCTAAGCTGAAAGTCTCATAGAGGCGCGTTATCGACGGCAAGACTGCGCGTCAGTTCAGTGAGGCGATGAGAGAGTTGATGAGCATGTCTCGGTCGTCCCTAGCGCTCCCAAGCTTTCAGGCCTCAGACTTGCAAAATATCTTCAACCAGGCGGCCATCTTAACCTCGGGATCTTGAGAGCCGATGAGGGTGAAGCAAGGTGAGTATGGGGCAGCGCTGGAACGCAAGGGCGGGGGAAAACGGGAGATCCCCGAGAAAACACGTCAACCAGCGGCATCGCCCTGCGCGATTTCCACGTGCGAAAAGCCGGGAGGGACATCACCCGGAATCGNTCAGGAATGTGGTATACTTGAATTTAGCTTATTCCACTCTAGAAAGTACACAAAAGTTACATCATAGCGTTTCTGTTTTTTTTTTTGTTTTGTTTTTTTTCATGGTATGGTTATGAGCACGTGCTAAATGAAAATGGGACGCCCTTTTTTGCAAAGGGGTTCCAAACAACTTGATTACACACTTATTGGTCATAAATTATTCGTACAATGTGTTTAATGTGTACAGTTGATAATATTCCGTTAACTTTGCCTTATAACTACTGCCGTAGTTAATTTGGAAAAAAATGTATTTTCCTTTTTTGTGTAGTCTTGTTGCCAGACCTTATATTTTTTATGTTTTGGTACAAGGTAAGCATAAAGTACGAAAAATTTATAAAATGACGTAATGAGTGGTAAATGTAAATACTCCATATAGCTAATTTTATATAAACACTAAAAAAGTGACCTAATTTTTAAATAAATATAAAATTGTTTAGTATTTGTAAATTTATTAAAAAAACAATTTAAAAATTTATATTTATATATTAGTAATTACACTACTTGAACAAGAAAGTTTGCAACATTTCAAACTTGGCACAAAAATATCATAATTTATGTTCAGCATTATTCCGAATAAGGCTAATTATAATCAATCTACTGTTTATTGTAATATATTATGCTTTTAATCCCATGTTAATAGAGTGGGTTCTGCTCGAAACATTACCAGTTCAGACTCTTCGCCACATTAGCATGATCAACAAAGAACCACCAACATTTCTTGATCGTAAGCTATTCAGATATACCCTATAGACCTAGTCTAATATCTGCCGATCGTATTTAAAAATTACAGTATGACAGCACGCCTGATTCATATTCCCGAGCTCGTGGGTTTGGACCCGGTCAACAGTTACAATTTCCTAGTTCCACCTGTAGCTACCATCCGGGTTCGAGGCACAGAAGTAAAGGTCTAGAGTAGCTAAGAACACAGAGGCGAACCAGCCGCCTATTTCGCGAACTCCAGCACCACAAAAATTGCTTCACTGGCCAGCACAACGTTGGGACGCCGTTCGCCAATCAGCACCCGGCAACATACTTGCCAGCCCGCAGCCCAGCCAACAGGGAACCTTTTTGCAACATGCAGTAGCCAATGAGACGCAAGGCCGGTTCACAGAGCCTCGAACAGCCAATCAAGGATTGGTACACCCACATAAAAGGAATCATCATGTCCATTAGGTTTCTGTGTAGTGGAGTGGAGAAGTTTGGATGGACGGCTCTCGAGGTGGCCGCCTGGGTACGCCGCCGAACAGTGTGCAGAGCTGCAGTAGAAAACGTTTTATCAAAAAACCGTCCAAAGTGTCTGAGTGATGCTTACTTACGAATAGCATTTAAGAAACGTTACGCGTCTCTATATGTTTTTCAGTTCCTCCATTTCTCTCTAGAGCATGTTTTTGTGATAGTGAAAATGTCACTAACGGCTGTTTTCACGGTCATTTCTAGGCATGAACATTGCAGTACAAAACCTAAAAATAAAAGGAATGCGGACTTGCATCAAAACTGTAATTTTATTATTACGTCGTAACATGGCAGGGTCTAAGCTGAAAGTCTCATAGAGGCGCGTTATCGACGGCAAGACTGCACGCCAGTTCAGTGAGGCGATGAGAGAGTTGATGAGCATGTCTCGGTCGTCCCTAGCGCTCCCACGTTTTCAGGCCTCAGACGTGCAAAATGCATTCAACCAGGTGGCCGTCTTAACCTCGGGATCTTGAGAGCCGATGAGGGTGAAGCAAGGTGAGTATGGGGTAGCGCTGGAACGCAAGGGCGGGGGAAAACGGGAGATCCCCGAGAAAACACGTCAACCAGCGGCATCGCCCTGCGCGATTTCCACGTGCGAAAAGCCGGGAGGGACCTCACCCGGAATCGAACCCGGCTCGCCGTGGTCAGAGGTGAGCTCTCTAGCCACTGCGCCACAGTGGCTCCATACTTCTGTTTACTTGTCCACTCTGTGGCAAGGGAGCGATAAAGGTGATACTGACACTCGTCTTCATCGCCTTCATCACCTCTACACGCAAAGCACTGATCTGGTGCACTGACTTTTCGCTGAAGAGTTGTAAGTAAGGGAATTTTAATTCGTTTAGTGCAAGGTATGAAACAAANAGGGGAATTTTAATTTGTTTAGTGCAAGGTATGAAACAAAGTTTAGTGCAGCACCCTAAACTATATTCGTAGAAACCCACTCTGTATATTTTGAAATAAAGCAATTTGATACTACTGTTTTTATAGCGAATTGAAGGACTTAAAAATAATTTCTGCAATCAACGTGATGTGTTGAAAGTTATAATACACAATAGTCTCAAGTGCAATTCATTTCCGCGCAAAAACATACTTTTTTTTAAAAAGTGTATTGGGAAGTAATGTATTGCAGTCTGAGCGTCAGTAATGGCGGGCAGCTCGAAATGAAGCTTCCCGTTCCTCAACAGTTAAGAGTAGTCTGGTTGAATAAAAGGAAATTAATAACACTGAAGCCTTATTTGTACTGCATTCTCTAACCCTTTCTGTACAGACAATATAATAAAGCACATTGACAGCGTAAAAATGATGAGCTCCAGCCCACCGCATTTACACTAAAGGCCGTCTGCATGAACGAGCGAGGCCTTAACCTTTAGCATTTGCAAAACGTCATGGTTGGTTGTTTAACGGGCGTGGAACAAAGGGATCGCATAAAAACAACGACAGCAAAGCTGCTGCCTCACGCGCAACGCAAAAATACGCCGGTAGTTCAATAAAAACCTCACATGTCGGTTGGGGTACCGAGTGAAACGAGTCGGCCGCGAAATGTAAACACGCTCTTCCCAGCCGTGTTGCGAACCACAGAGATGCGCATCAACGCAGTGAAAGGCAGCCCGTTCGAAAACAGAGAAGAGTAATAAAACAAAAGCAAACTTAAAAGTGCACATTAAATTTTGCTTTAGTACTGGCTGTGAACAAGAGACACTGAAATGACCAGAGCAACATTAGTTACGTGAAATGTTTTCACGACTGAGAGAGGCATTTACAAAGGGATAATTCACAGTACTAACTAATACATGGCATATATAATATGAGAATATGAGAATATTGTTTGTAATGATTCAGTGACTGAAAGTAACGCCGGTTTTATTGAAGGTGTGTAGCGTAACTGTTTGAAGGATATCTGTGATGCAGGAGTAATTACATTTAATTGTAAAATGAAAATTAAACAGCCCGTTTGATTGAACATCGCTAGCGCCAGTTACTTAAAAATGTAATTTTTTTGGCATGAATACTAGCGCAAGCCAACAAACAAACAATTGAGAAACGTCCTTATGAACAGAAATACAATCTCTACAGTTGCGTATACTTACTATGTTGCCACAAAAATTTCTATCGAAGCTAATGCTAAAAATATTTGGTTGCCACTGAGCTATATATCATAAAACATCCCCTTATCTCATTTCAAAACCACCAAAATCCCTTCAATATTTGTAAAAGAAAACATTTATTTATATTGAAAAAACAGAGCATTTCAAATTCCAAGTACTAATACCAAAGTATTTTCTAACTGGTTTTGGTCCAGATGTACCAATTTTGAAGCCTTTTTTTTTTTTTAAATCCATATTAAGTTGTNGTCCAGATGTACCAATTTTGAAGCCTTTTTTTTTTTTTAAATCCATATTAAGTTGTTGGAAATTCGTAGTTTAAGTACACTGTTGTGGAAACTATCTGTCGTTTAAGTAACTGAACTTAGTTTATGGCGGTTTTGAAACCTTAGTGACGCATTTAAACTACAAATCGTCCCACACTTTGGCCTCTACGGGTACGCNGTTTATGGCGGTTTTGAAACCTTAGTGACGCATTTAAACTACAAATCGTCCCACACTTTGGCCTCTACGGGTACGCCATACTGTTGTTCAGAGTACTTTCGAAATCTGTATCTCAAGAATCTCCCTTCCCGAAACTACTTAACACTGATGCACCAGACTAACTGGAATAGACAGGACCTCGCAAACCACAGAGCACAGTCCCGTCGCGGGTCAAATGTTGCGTTCGTCGGGTACGTGTATAAAGCGACACTCATTTGTGGAAGCTCATAAGAGTATTGCACCGCGTGGATGGCTGGTCATCTCGGTTTAAGCGACTGTCGACGCCATTTTGCAGTAAGAACTCGTAATATGGGTCATAGCTGATTGACGATACAGGCGAAGTTGCATTTTCACACTCTAATATTGCATAGGTGTATATAGACTACGATAACTCCAGCATAACATCGAACTTAACAACAACAGTGTGGCCGTCGAAAGACTGGGGAAAAAAATAAAAAAATAACCAGCATTGGCTGTCAAGACACAGTTCAAGTTACATGCATGCAACAGGACAGTAAATTACGCTGGAATACAACGCAGGGGGTTCGACGAACGTCAGCATGAAGACTGTGCAAAGNCGCAGGGGGTTCGACGAACGTCAGCATGAAGACTGTGCAAAGTATCCTGAATTTTTTTTCGGCATCAGCAGGCAACTTCAAACCCGAGAACCTTTCTAACATTATGAAAAAGAGCTATGCGCCTAGTGTTGATACCTGACAACTGTAAACGCATAGCTATACTCTAAAGAGTCGTGATTCCAACTGATACGGGCAGATGGTAGAGTCCGCATGTAGATACTTCATTTGTCTATGGATCCCGCATGTCAATAGGGGATTCTACCGGCTGGTTGTTGCTCCGTAATGGCGTGAGAGGGAGTCTACTCGAACGCATTATTACCCATCGTACGTCTACAAAAGAATTTGTTGGGTTGGCTTTGTGTGCCTATTTTCTCGGACGTGTTACACCTGTCCATATTATGGGTTATCCTGACTGGTTTGACCTCTCATAACAGGAAGTACGATGGTCCAGTTCCTCCCACTGGAAGTGCCATAATATTTTATGCATGCCCGTGGCTGAGTGTGGTCGGACGTTAATGCAGCAATACGACGTCTGTTGCGAGAAGTCTAGGTCATTTTCTCCGAACTGACTCCCGCAGCCGTCCAAGTGTGTGACAATAACTTGGTGGTTAGTAGCCCCTGCCTCGAGGATGAACTCCCGGTTGGACGTTTTCTGACTCCAACTCCGAAAGACATTATTCTCGTCGGGCTGCCTGTCTTCGTTCAGGTCGATATCCTGAAAATCGTGGTGGAGCAACTCAAACACGAGAAATCGCTTAATATGTTGGCTGCCATTTGTGATATGCCTTTGNCCTGAAAATCGTGGTGGAGCAACTCAAACACGAGAAATCGCTTAATATGTTGGCTGCCATTTGTGATATGCCTTTGTGTCCCCGCGAATGAGAAGTAATGGATCTTTATCAGTCAGTAAAGTTGAAATGCATGTGAAAACAATTTAGTACCAATTATTATTGAGGATGCTTCGCTGTCAATTTGAGAGTTCTTTACTGTTCTATGGTATGTGTGANTAATTTAGTACCAATTATTATTGAGGATGCTTCGCTGTCAATTTGAGAGTTCTTTACTGTTCTATGGTATGTGTGAATGATTCAAATGCAGTGGGTCTGTCATCCCTTGATGAGGGTCTGGGATGGAAGCACAGCGCTCTATTGTTGATGGAGTGAGGGTGACCACGGGCTGGAGGTGGCCTCGCCGGTGCACAAGCGATAAACCGCAGCGAGGTCGTGCTCAGTGGTCCAGGTGCTGGTACATGACCCTCGCCTGAAGTGACTACTCGCGAACTGGTTGCACTCTTCTGAGCTGGGGCCTAACGTATGGGCAGAACTCTGGGCATCGGGAGTTCCGCACAGGCATCCAAGAGAGACTGGGTCGTCTGGGGTGAAATCTCAGTGCTCAAGAGAGTTATAGTCGTGGGGATTTTGGCGGTGGTCAGTTTGAGAATCCCTGCACTGGTTGAAGCTCCTGTTTGGTTATGATCTTGGAAGAGGTACTGGGTATGGAAGGCTGGAAGCCGAGGAACAGTTCTCCGTGCAGTTGCTCGTAAGGGTGTTGACTGGTAGTCAGGCCCCCTGCAAAGATAATCATAGGATGCTGGATGGGTGGTGGCCACGCTTAGCCCAGTACGCCTTGGACGAACATACTACCGCTGCAACCGCGCCTAGTTTTGGTAGAATGCGTAGCGGGCTCATTTTTGTCATTAGAAGATTCAAAGGTTCCACTCCATCTTACGTGGGCGTTGGTCTGTCATGTCGTGAAGAGGTCCTGTTCACTGAGCTCGTTCGTAAATCAAGCTGGACCACAACTTCTGCTGCTTCAGTCATTGGTGANGTGAAGAGGTCCTGTTCACTGAGCTCGTTCGTAAATCAAGCTGGACCACAACTTCTGCTGCTTCAGTCATTGGTGAATGGTTATATAGATCTATAATGTTTAACCTCTTAACGTATTGTCGCGAGTATACTCGTTCACATCTAACATGTTGCAGAATAGGTGCAACGTGGTCGGTGATGTGCAAGTCCAAAGCGAGGACCAATACGGACATTGCATTTCGCTGGGCAATGCTACTGGCTGCTGTTGAAACAACTTATATTTTATCAATGGTNGCTTAGCCCAGTACGCCTTGGACGAACATACTACCGCTGCAACCGCGCCTAGTTTTGGTAGAATGCGTAGCGGGCTCATTTTTGTCATTAGAAGATTCAAAGGTTCCACTCCATCTTACGTGGGCGTTGGTCTGTCATGTCGTGAAGAGGTCCTGTTCACTGAGCTCGTTCGTAAATCAAGCTGGACCACAACTTCTGCTGCTTCAGTCATTGGTGATTGGTTATATAGATCTATAATGTTTAACCTCTTAACGTATTGTCGCGAGTATACTCGTTCACATCTAACATGTTGCAGAATAGGTGCAACGTGGTCGGTGATGTGCAAGTCCAAAGCGAGGACCAATACGGACATTGCATTTCGCTGGGCAATGCTACTGGCTGCTATTGAAACAACTTATATTTTATCAATGGTAGCTTCTTGTGCCATTGATCTGCTGAAACTGTTCCCATAGTCTACAAAGTGTCAGTTGTTATAAGGCATTCGTAAGTGCTGTTCACACCAAAAATCCTCTCTTTTGTAAGACCTGAAATGAAAAATGAATATTAACGTTAAAGGGTTAAATCTTGAAGTTGTTTCACGCTACAGCCAACGACAATCAGGCGCAGGAGAGCGTAATCGCAAACACTTGTTAGTCAGAAGATCCCGGTTTTACCAGTCAACCACGTGTTGCTGGACCACTCCGTTCTACTCCTAAAGCCGGCATTACCAAATACACAGTTACTTAGCAGTTTTCATACTCATTTTCTCCTAGTGTATTTCTATAGTGTAGATAACAGTTCCGCCCCTTGCCGAAGAATCTGGCTCCAGGTGTAATAGTTTTCATACATGAAGTTTCATGCATACAATATTATAAGTTATCACAATAATTTTACCAAACACATAAGAAGTTATATTTAATATTGTTTTTTTTTTCTCGTGTCCGGCTTATGGCATTCAAATTGTAAAAGCGAGTACACACAAATACACATCTAGGTGATTAATATTATATTGAAATAATTTGCTCCTTATATTTGANTTGTAAAAGCGAGTACACACAAATACACATCTAGGTGATTAATATTATATTGAAATAATTTGCTCCTTATATTTGAAATGAGAAGCATAAATTGTCGTGTTCCATTATATTAATATGTGTAAGCGTCATTTAGTTATAATTCCTAATAAACACGCCACGCACGTACGAGGAAACAACTGCTATGCACGGAAGTATTCCACGTCTTGGAAAAGGCGTTAACAATGTATACTAAAACATCCGTGTCATGACGTTCATTTGGACTTTCCGAAAACATTAGCATATACCAGTAAACCGACTCCACTCTGACGAACCCGGAAATTGTTAGAAAACTGGTTGGCCTTCAGACTCGATTTTAGTCTAACCGGTTCTCGTTTTCGCTCTCAGAAGCGCGCCAGGCCGTCTAACCCACAGAGTGCGAGAGTGCAAATACGCGGCTTTGGATGAGTCACTCCTTGCTGACTTTTAGTGGCAGAGCGTTCTATGAGACAATGAAAACATGCATGCTTATATCTTCCAACATATTAGAGTTGAGTTGAGAGATTTGGGCGGCTCTTAACAAACGAGGTCATGAGAGTCGATGAGGGTGAAATAGGGTGAGAATGGAGCAACACCGGAATGCAAGGGCGGGGGAAACGGGAGATCCCCGAGAAAACCCGTCGACCAGCGGCACCGTCCGGCGCGATTCCCACTTGCGAAAATCCGGAGTGACCCGGCCGGGTATTGAACAAGGTTGGCCTTGATAGGAGGTAAGCAGTCTAACCGCTGAGCAACCGTGGCCCCACGAACATATTAGAACTCGTGTACTTATTTAAGATACACAATACAATGGTCGTTCAAAAATATACTGACGAGCAGCAAAATACCGACTCAAAGCAAAAACTCATATTTAATCCGTTTTAAGCAAAAGCTGCTGTTACAGTAATAGTTTTTTTTCTGAAAGTAGCAAAGCGTTTTCAAATGATATTGCATTTTTAACGGCTTCACAACATCCGTTGCAATGTCACAAGTAAAGAGAAATGTTATTATTGGACACGCTGACGTGAGTACGACTTGCACGCTACTTTTTTTAAGGGGAGGAGGGGGTAGAGATATTTGGGGATACAAAATCATATGTAGAATCACACATGTAATGTTAAATTGTGTTTTTGCTTTTGTAATAAGGCTTTTTCTTTTTAAGTACCTTTCACTCTTTCCTTGTAATTTATAACTTTCCTCAACGCCGAATAACTCAACGGAATATATTAGGATCCGGAAAACTTGGTGTTAGTTTACATATTTTAATTGTACTTTTTTTTCTATTATCTTAGTTAGTTTCGAGTAAGGTGTTCTTAATATATTCATACTTACAGTTTGAGTCGATTTTTATACATTTTTGTGCAATTTACTAATCGTAAAGGATCGCAGAATGCATGTTTGTGTGGCAATTACTTAAAATATTGTTTTAANTCTTTTTAACTACCTTTCACTCTTTCCTTGTAATTTATAACTTTCCTCAACGCCGAATAACTCAACGGAATATATTTGGATCCGGAAAACTTGGTGTTAGTTTACATATTTTAATTGTACTTTTTTTTCTATTATCTTAGTTAGTTTCGAGTAAGGTGTTCTTAATATATTCATACTTACAGTTTGAGTCGATTTTTATACATTTTTGTGCAATTTACTAATCGTAAAGGATCGCAGAATGCATGTTTGTGTGGCAATTACTTAAAATATTGTTTTAAAAAGATAATATGTAGTTCTTATATTTAAAAATTTGCAATTAAATAAAGTAGTGTATTTGGTCTGTTATAGTATCGTGGTGTTAGAAACTTGCAGTGTTTTAAATTACACAAATAACATTCAAGTTGACTCCCGCTAATACTGGGTATTATCGTCCTTTCCGTATATGAAGTAAGTTAATGCAGGGATGCCTTTATTTTATTACCTTTCGCTTTCGTAGAAGAATTTAGTTACAAAATTACAGCATTGTCTTATCCAGATTTCCTAAATTAANAAAAGACAAATCTCTGAACTTGTAAGTACTCAGTTATGATCGTATAGTGTACTAAAGCAAGATTGATAAAGCAAATAGACAATACTAAGCAAATTTATTAAGGATGCTACCCCCTTAACGAGCGCTTGTGAAATGCCTGGTCTGTTTTTCTATACACCCATCGTGGACCCAACCACTGTCAAAACTACTTGAAAAATTCCCATGGTCGCTGTCAGGAAAATAACCCTTTTCCCAGGTTGAAGTGACAGCGCTACGCTTTCCACCATAATCTTAAGTACACTCATTGCCATAAAAAAGCTGCACCTATAACAAATAATAAATGAGAGACTAACGTACAGGGCATCATTAAATAAACAAAGACTTCTTAGAATGTCTTTTCAGTATTTGAAAACTAAACAACATATCAAGGAGTATTTAGCTAAACAATAAGAAAGGCACTCTTCATAAAATAAATATTGTTTTATTCGAGGATACTGAAAGTTGTGTTTCTCAAAATCTGTTAGTTGAGAAAATAAATATCTATATGTTGATGTCTTGTTCAGGAAATGATCGGAGGAGGAACTAATTAAAAATAAGGTGGCATATCAGGTATTAGAAAAAAATTGTTTTGTGATGTTACATGTGCATGTATAAGAAAACAATGCAGGTTTTTTTTTATAAATCTGTAGACTTGAGTTTAATGTAATGAGAGTGATTTGGGCAGCGCTTAACAGCCGAGATATCTAGCGCTGACGGGTATGAAACCAGATGAAGATGTAGCAGCGACGGAGAACAAGGAAATTGTGAAGGAAAGTGAGTGCCCCAAGAAAAAAATCCAAAAAACCCATGACGACATCCGCCATATGCCCACGTGCGAAAAAATACGAGTTTGACTCTCCCAATCTTCCCAGCCCACCCAGAAATCGAACGTGGTTTGTTGTTGTGGGAGGTGAGTAGTCTTAACGACTGCCCCACCGCGGCTCTTGCAGCTTTTGACCTTTCATCAAAATAATACTGCACGCTACATCGGCATTTCTAATAGCAAGCGAGAAGTTAGTGTACAGACTTTAAGAAGAATTCTATTTAATTTTATTTTATTTACTCGTTGGCAGGGATCGCATAATAAAGTTTTCGGCATTTAGTGGCTGTGCTCCTTAGGGCGCCAAGCTCATGTTGAGAGAGGATGTCCTAGTAGTGACGTTTGCGTTGAACAAACGACACGGGAAGAAACTTCCGAACACCAAACGGCTGGCTCTTCACAGGCATAATTAGGAGGCCTCGTTGAGTATCGCCCCTCTGTGCGAAACCGTGCAAAGAGGAACACAAAAAATTACTTAATTTTTTTTCATCCCGTTTTCCGCTTTGCAACGGCATGCCTTCTATCAATTCTGTCTTCCCTGGTGACTACGCGCGTAGCTGGGGGCTCCCTCGCGGGCGATCAAACGAGTTGGTCAGTCCACGCATTAAGGGAGCTCCCTAGTCATACCCTCAAGCAAAAAAAAACGTAGTTTGCATATATTAACCCTTTCAGACCCCCTTTAATTTACGATTTGAAGTGTTGCAGAAAAAAAATTATTATGCGTGCTGTTCTTAAGTCGACACAACATACTTGTTTTGTTGTCACACCCAATGAGCTATAGGCGAAACTATGTTCGGCTTCAGTAAAATGCACACAATTATGAACTAGACCGGCAAGACGGTTTGCGAATCATTTAGTCACATGTAAGATCATTGATCACTCAACTTCACAGTCTGCAGCAAAGACCAAAAAATTACCTACACGTGCGTAATGAACACAAGTGAGTACATTGGCTCTGAGCCAGTTAAAGTCTATAAACGCCAGAAAATTGTATTTTCGCATTTATCGCATTCCTTCATCTGCTATAACGTGGTTTTGGCCCAGAAATTATTTCCCAAACAAAGCAGTAAAATATCCATTTTTTAAAACATAAGTTTTGTGATAAGTAATTGTTAATAAGAATGGGAAAATGCACAAATTTTAAAGGGTTTCAAAATATGTTAATAATTGAAATTTTCTAAAAATTACGAAGAGAATAGAAGTTACTCTGTTGTCTAAAAATACCTCTAGAGGAACCTGTTTTCCTAGTATTTGGGAAATCGTAACAGAAACCGGCTCTTGAACTGTTACCAAAGTCAGTACCATAAAAGCTCTTCTTAATATGACGTAGTGTATTTGAACACTACCGAGTCCTGTTTAATGTCATAGGTATATATACTGTATGAATAAAGTTCTTATTTTCCTTTTAAAATCACAGATATTCCTCTAAATATTCACCCTAACACCGAAATTTACATTCAGAGGTGCGCTTATATTATGTCTGCATTTATGATCAAACACATTTTCATATCAGTGAAATAAAAATATATTTTATGACGTCATTATCCCGTGACGACACTAAACCTACATGCTACCATGTTTTGCATGCGTATATCGGTACAGTGAAACAAAAATAGCTACAAATATAACTGTCTACTTTTTATTTGATTTTGAAATCTTCAACCATAGCCCTGAATTCTACTGCTGAGCAATGAGACTTTGTTCAGAAAGTTTCTAACAAACTGTCGATTACTTTAACGTTACAAGCCCTTTTGGCTTTATAAGTTCGCCATTGATATGTTTCGTAATCATTTCCAAATCATAAACCAGCGGAAATGGGCGTTGTTGGTTATGTTGAAAGGGCACTGCTCTTCAGTTGCTGTGAGCCGGTTTAGGGAATCCGGAATACTCAAAGGTGAGACATTTTGTACAGCAGACGTCGCTGAGGAAGGACCGATGTGCTTTATTTGGGCGCACCTTCGCTTCGACGTGATAGTTTTTGTTCAAGTGAAGAGCACGCTTTGTGTCTGTCACAGTGGTGATCGTTACTGATCTTATGGTTACAGCACACCTAGGTCCCAGTTCCACAAACGTCATACGCGTTCCCGTTTAATTAATCTTTTATGTAAGCCATTGACCATACGAAACTGAAGAAGTTCAGTAAGGTTAGGTTAACGACACTCATAATCCGCGGGCCATTTTTAGTTTTCATAGCCATGCGAGCTTAGTAAACAAGCTGTCCAGGGTGGATAGATTTACAGTTCACGTTTCGAGTTCGCGGCTGGATATACGCAATTGCGGTTATTCTCGCCTTCGTGTTGATGATCGACCGAAGTGAGGAGCGAAATTTGGTCAAATAGTTACTTGGCCGTAATTTCTCTTTTGTATCACAGAAATGTGTTTGGCAGAACAAATGATGGCCAAAACAGATGATAGGTAGAACAGAAGACGGGCTGAACAGACGATGGGCAGAAAATGAGTTTGGAAAATAAGCGTTTTTTAGATGGTGTGTCGGTAAAAAAATATTTTGGCAAAAAACGTAATTTTGGCAAAACCTGTTAATTTTGACATAACATGTATTTTGGTAGAACGTGTATTTTGGCAGAACACGTATTTTGGCAGAATGTGTGTTTTGGAAGACTATACTTTTTGCAGAATAGACGTTTTGGCAAAACATGCATTTCAACCGAATAGGCTCATGAAGGAACAGGCGTTCGGCAGGAAATTCTACAATATGACTTTTGTGACAAATTATGGTTATCCCGTCACTAGGAGCAGGGTTTGTTTCCGTTAACAGTAAACCCGTCTGCACACGACCAAACAAATCGTAGTTGTTCTAATAAAACATTTCGTGAAGCAGAATTTGTAATGCAACAAAACCAATCTTTCTCAGCCAACATAATATACACTCGGTCTGATGAAACCTTCTTGGGCCGAAAGTTTCCTCGCCGTGCTCGGTGTTAATACGACGCGACGCTGGGGAAAGTTACGTCTCGAATTGCCAGGGGTCGTGAAGGAATCCGCCCGCAGTCGGCATCTCAAGGTGCCAGCCGTCTTCGGAGGAGTGGTACAGCGACAAATCGTCCCCGAATTCGAACTCNCCGCAGTCGGCATCTCAAGGTGCCAGCCGTCTTCGGAGGAGTGGTACAGCGACAAATCGTCCCCGAATTCGAACTCGCCGGATGCCATTACCCCGGCGCCATTAAAATTGTCAGCAGCGACGCGGGGCGAGCCGGGTCTCCCATTGAAGCGGCTGGCGTTTCCCCCAGGGGTCGCGATCGCTCGGTATGCAATTACTCCGCCGGTCGTGCGGAAGCCCGTGGTTCAGGGCGGTTGTCAAGGGGAGGCGGGTGAGAGGAGGGGCTGGATCCACGGGCGCGAGGGGATGCAGAGGCCCTCCTTCCGCGACCTTGAACGAGGGCCGGCCCTTGCTGCAAATCACCCGAGCAGCACGAACCCGTAGATCACGTCACGGACGCCGCGTACGTCTAGCGCGTCCTCACAACGGTTACCCCGGCAACAAGCGCGCCGCGCCCGACAAACAGGTCGAGGGGTCACTGGCAGGGGTGAAGTCGTAAATTTAGCAGTCCCGGAATGCTTTCACCTCAGCGGTAGTTTTTTTTAGGGGGAGGGGATGTATGAATGTTTCACAAGGAGTTACCGCCATCCTTTGGTCATTTGGAGCAAAATATGTCATATGAATGTGGGCCCTATTCCCAAAATTTACACAGTAATTGGAAAATTTTGAAATGTGAAGAAAAGAAGCATAACCCTTTCAGAAGTAAAAATTAATTATTATCGACTTACAGTTGAGCATAAAACAGAGTAAAGGTGGTTCACGATAAAGTAAGCACTCCAGAAATTAACTTCTGTAAAAAATCACTGTCCGTAACTGCATACATTTTAAAATGTAATTTTGCATAAATGTATGAATGCAGTTTCGTGAAATATATTTTCGTCGGTTAGGTATTGTTTTGTCAGTATTCTGTTGAAATTACGTTAACATCGCTGTAGTTATAATATTAGAAGTTGAAAGTGATTCTCACATAAGACAGGTTAGGTCAAACTTTCATGTCATTAGATCCTGTAAAAAAAAAATCAGTTGTTAGTTTTTTCATGAAACTTACATTTAGTGATAAATATCAACATTGTGGTATGCTGTAAAAATGTGGATCAATTTGGTTCAGCCTCCAAACTTTTATGACAACTATTTTCGGTATTCGTAACGTCATCGTAGCAAAACCGGCCATTTGCTTACACGTAGTGTGTGTGTGTGTGTACACAATTATGGATTTGGCAGTTATCTGTTCTTGAAGTAGCACACTGTTACCAGTAAGGATTGTGATACGTCGGCAGATATTGCCACGATTGTATTGTAAGCAGCGGGAGAATAGTATTTTGTAACATTCTACTTAAAATAATGTATCATTTAAAGGCGTTTAAGCACGCTTAAGTAATCCTCGTATCGTTTAGTGACGGTCAAACACATGCTGTTTGCCGTAGATGTTGAAAGTAATAGTATTATCTCGCAGGGTTTCATTCCTATGATGTGTGAAAATTCGAACCTCGCACGCACATATTTAACGAGGAATGTTCTAATTATCGTTGTGCTGATATAAAGAGGAAATTTTTTTTTTTCAAATGTCAGGAAGTTTATTTCTTAATAGTAAATACCACATCATCAGTGTTTGCAAATATATATTATTTACTGAAATTAACGTGAACGTATTAACATTGCACAGTACAATAGATAATCACATGTTTCAATGCAATGCAAATAAATACAGCGGACTTCTGAACAGCTGATTAAACATACGTCACATGGCAGTGCTTACGTTGAGATACTGCGGTAGGATACGCAACGGGCTGAAAGTAGAAAATAAGTAGGGCTTTCAAAAGTGCTCACTTTACCGTGAATAGCCTTTGTAGGCGCATTCTTTTGTGGAAAATGCACGTGGCATTGTAACACAAATGCTGCATCTCATAACCAAAGGCTGCATCCACAGTTAATGAGCAGGAACGCGCCCGTGTTCACGCAGTGTACAGTGAAACAGTCACACTTCACGTTGTTCAAGGTCACGCGCAGTTCACTGCTATAGTTGAACAGGCAGCAACACGTCACGAGCTGTGGTTCACGTGATGCGTTTCCAATTCTCGAATTACTCTGTAAGTATAACGAACGGGATCCACATTCCTACAGCAAAATTCGCTCCAAATGAGTTAACAAAAAGCCCTGTAAGTGGCGGTAACTCCTCGTGAATCATCCTATATTAGGTAGTATTCTTGCATGGCCTCCGGGCCCGCGGTGGTGCAGTAGTCAGACTTCTCGCAACCCCCTCCCCCCAACTAAGGCAGACCGTGTGCGATTCCCGGTTAGCTCATCTGTATACCGGTATACATACTACTAATAAAAAGTTTCGCATCACCGCGATGTCGGAGTTACGAGGTTGTCCATAGCCCAAGAGAAAGCAGGAGATGGGTAGGCAGGGCCTAGTGTCTCGTTGACAGCGAGATCATTAGAGATGCAGCAAATCAGCATATAGAAGTAGAAACGAGGAAGAAATCGACCATGGCCTTTATTAGGGAACAATACTAGCATTCATCTGGAGTGATTTCGGAAAACCGTGAAAAACCGAAATCAGGGTGGCGGGACCGGGATTCGAGCCCAGGTCCTCCCGAAAGGCCAAAGTTTAACCACTGCTCCCCCTCACTCGATAAAAAAAAAAAAAAGTGGATGAAATTCACACTATATACAGAATACCATGCCAGACTTGACAAATGTCTTTTTGTAATGCGCCGACTATTCCAGCGAACATTCTTCATGTGTAACCAATTACAGGTGGTGTAAAACTTGTTTTTGAGTAGTTTATATTACGCAACTTTGATCCAATTTAAATGTAGATTATTTATTTACTAATTATATGATTCATATTTAAACTTAATAATAACCAAAGCAGCTGAACTAAATATAGTTCATTCACTGTTACTTCCAACTTTTCTGAAGCCCTGCTAAAGTTGTATATCTAGGATATTCCTCCGCCTCATGCAGACATAGCTTATCCAAGTCTAGAAAACCACACGAAAGGGACAACGCACCGCACTCGTGCGCACTCAGTGTAATAATATTTTGTATAAGAACTATTTATTACTAGGTGTTACCAACACACCTATTCTATCACTGTTTTTATTCATACTAATTATAAATAAAATATTAAAATTTAAAACTTAATTTTAATAATATTTCAATTTAACCAAAAATAATGTACTTTAATATTAACACAAATATAAAACGCTTGTGATACATAACGTAAATAGGAAACAACCAAACACGTCGTTCACAAATGGATTTTTCAAAGGTTTGATTCAAAAAGTGTGGAGCGAAAGTCCGGGAGCGACACCGCTGGGAATCGAGCCCGGTTCGCCTTAGTGGAAGGCGAGTACTCTAGCCACTACGCTACCGTGGCCCCGCTTTTACAATACACTTAGAAACTACATGGCGTAACTTTATTGTTTTTTAAATAAGGTTTTCCTAAATTCTTGTAATTTCTAGAACGTGAATATTTCATTCTTCCCAAAAATAAATACATGTGATTTTTTATTTAGTGCAAAGCATGACTTTGAATTTCTTCTGCGCCATGAAACGATTCCAAAAAAACATGATGAAAAGTGTTCGAAACACAGCAAACTCTGATTTTCATTTTTCCATCAACTTCTTCGATATAACAGTCTAAATTTAACAGTGTTAACATGCAGAAAGTTTTACTTTATACGAGCAAATTTGTACTTTACTTTGTATTGCAATATTTTAGTTTACATTTCAAAGTATTTTATATGGTGTGGTTAACTTCCGTGTTGTAGATGGCTCCCCGCTTCCTTTTGGTGATAGGTGTTGCAGGTTTTTAATCCCAATCAATGAATGAAAATATTTGTCATTTTAAGTACATCTTAGGCTACGTAAGTACTGCAAGCTGTTCTGCTCTGAACTGAAAGGCGTATAAAGTATAATTAATTTGTATGAAGTATTAAGACCACAGTTTTCTATCTCTCAAACATTAACGAAAAAAATTGGCCTTGAAATTTAATGGTTTTGTAGGTATTGTGCGAGCCAACACAACAATGTGGAGTACATACAACTGCAAAGCTACTAAGCGCAAAGCCCATTATAAAATAAGCACAGTGAAACTCTTCTCAGTAATTCATAGTCAAAACTCACCTACCCCTTTCCCCAAAAAAATGGAAGCAAATTCTTCTTTTGTAATCTCCTGAGACATTACTGTTTTCTAAGTGAAAATGAAGATAACGATGACGTTTATGGCCGTAATAACATTTAACTTGCAAATCGTTCTGCAGAAAGTAAAGGAACAATTTATTACTGAACATTTTTTCACGACTGCACAACTTATAAAAACTTTTAAAGAGGACAATAAAGCTTTCAAGGAATTATGCATGCAAAGAAAGTATTCTTTTCTCTATGGCATATGTACTGGAAATCATAAATTAAGTGTATAGTAAAAAAATAATATAAATATATAATTTCTTACAGCCTGCATCTAAGCCTAGTGCAGTAACTGAGACAACTTAATGCAAATATTATTTCTAATTTTTTTATAAGTGTTGCTCAACTGCAGAGGTAAGCATCGCGTGCAAGAGCTGTGTAGACAGTACTTGCGACGCGGGTAAAGTTTCTTTGAAGTGGAAGTACTGTTATCACTGAAGTTTCGTACAGTTATCAAAACTGTAACAGAGAATAACATTAACATTGCTGAGAAAAGCTGATATGTTGAGTTGCCAAAATGTTAACAAGTTAATTAAGTGATCCCGGAGTCTTTCGACGTGAAATTAACTAGTCTTTCGACGTGAAATTAACTCAATGTTTTTCTGTTGACTTGTTGTTTGGGAAGAAAAATATCGGAAATGCGACTTTAGTCCTTCAGCTATCACCTTAACCAGTAGTACAGACATAACGTCTGAACTGTCGTTATTATTTTATAATTCACGTAATATTTGTGTTCAGTTTTATAAAATGCCAAATTTAACATTTGTAGTTAAGATTTTATGTCTGTACGGCAAGGAATTTTGGGTAGTTCTTGAAACTACAATCTAATTTCCGAAGGTTTTCTTAAAAAAATACTAACCAGCAGGAATTATTCTCGCTTAAATAATCACCTTATTAAAAAACGAAATTTTCAACGGCCACTGTGAAACTGGCACTATAAAAGCCATAACATTGAAGTATTGATCTCTGCGGGTGTGACTGCGTCCAAAATACTGTAGGTGCTCGTCTCGAGCTCATGCCAGCTGTGCAGTTGCCAACTTCCATGTCCCAGCCCTTCTTTGTGCCACTTCATATAACTGTCAACACTACCTTGCTTGGATTGAAGTTAGAACCCTGTTTACTACGGACAGGGAAATTTCGCGTTTCAAACGACCCATAGAATAAACACAATGGTNAGGGCGGTTGTCAAGGGGAGGCGGGTGAGAGGAGGGGCTGGATCCACGGGCGCGAGGGGATGCAGAGGCCCTCCTTGCGCGACCTTGAACGAGGGCCGGCCCTTGCTGCAAATCACCCGAGCAGCACGAACCCGTACATCACGTCACGGACGCCGCGTACATCTAGCGCGTCCTCACAACGGTTACCCCGGCAACAAGCGCGCCGCGCCCGACAAACAGGTCGAGGGGTCACTGACAGGGGTGAAGTCGTAAATTTAGCAGTCCCGGAATGCTTTCACCTCAGCGGCAGTTTTTTTTTGAGGGGAGGAGGGGATATCTGAATGTTTCACAAGGAGTAACCACCATCCTTTGGTCATTTGGAGCAAAATATGTCATATGAATGTGGGCCCTATTCCCAAAATTTACAGAGTAATTGGAACATTTCGAAATGTGAAGAATAGAAGAACAACCCTTTCAGAAGTAAAAATTAATTATTATCGACTTACAATTGAGCATCAAACAGAGTAAAGGTGGTTCATGATTAAATAAAGCACTCTAGAACTTAACCTCTGTAAAAAATCACTGTCCGTTGCTGCATACATTTTAACCTAAGCATTGACCGCAATACTCACAGTAAAATTGGCAGCGAGTTATGAGTAGTTCCAAGTCGTAACGTCTCACTGACACAATATTAAACATTAAACGACACCTGCAATTCATCACTTTCTATTTTTTTTGCGCACATACGAATAAAAATAGGTTAATAACAACACATTTGTATTTCTAACTAATTCATAACATCACCTGGCCGACGCATCGTTTCAAGTTTTAGTTCACGTACACTAATATGCCAACCTCGCCAATATACATACATGCAATTAAAGTTAGTTATAATAATTGGAAACTTGAAACTTAGGTCAAGTGCATTTAAATATATTTGCTATATTGTGTAGCAGTTCTGGAGCCTCGATGGGTTTTAATTACGTGAATGTCGAGAACATTGTTTACGAGTTGATACCTCGGTACGTATTTGACAAGCTTTTAACAAATAACGCTATAAATTGCTTTATATTACACGTGGAACATTTCTAATGTACTTTTAATATGTTTACACCGTTCCTTTATGTTTTGCTGAACCTTTTACCGTGTTCGGGCCAACATAAACAGTCGGCATTCCGAGCTGCTACTGATTACCTCAATTTCAGTAACGTAAATTGAATTATGCATAAATGTGTGAATGCAGTTTCATGAAATATATTTTCGTCGGTTAGGTACTGTTTTGCCAGCATTCTGATGAAATTACGTTAACATCGCTGTAGTTATAATATTAGAAGTTGAAAGTTATTCTCACATAAAACAGGTTAGGCCAAACTTTCATGCCATTAGATCATGTAAAAAAAAATTCATCTGTACGTCTTTTCATGAGTGATAAATATCAACATTGTGGTATGCTGTAAAAATGTGGATCAATTTGGTTCAGCCTCCAATTTTTTATGGCAACTATTTTCGGTATTCGTAACGTCATCTTAGCAAAACCGGCCATTTGCTTACACATAGTGTGTGTACGTACACAATTATGGATTTGGCAGTTATTTGTCCTTGAAGTAACACACTGTTACCAGTAAGGATTGTGATGCGTCGGCAGATATTGCCACGATTGTATTGTAAGCAGCGGGAGAATAGTATTTTGCAACATTCTACTTAAAATAATGTATCATTTAAAGGCGTTTAAGCACGCTTAAGTAATCCTCCTATCGTTTATCGACGGTCAAACACATGCTGTTTGCCGTAGATGTTGAAAGTTATAGTATTATCTCGCAGTGTTTCATTCCTATGATGTGTGAACATTCGAACCTCGCACGCACATATTTAACGATGCATGTTCTAAATATCGTTGTGCTAATATAAAAAGAGGAAAAAATATATATTTTCAAATGTCAGGACGTTTATTTCTTAATAGTTAATACCAAATCATCAGTGTTTGCATATATATATATATATATATATTATTTACTGAAATTAACGTGAACGTATATGCATTGTACACTACAATAGATAATCACATGTTGCAATGTAATGCAAATAAATACAGCGGACTTCTGAACAGCTGATTAAACATACATCACATGGCAGTGCTTACGTTAAGATACTGCGGTAGGATACGCAACGGGCTGAAAGTAGAAAATAAGTAGGGCTTTCAAAAGTGCTCACTTTACCGTGAATAGCCTTTGTAGGCGCATTCTTTTGTGGAAAATGCACGTGGCATTGTAACACAAATGCTGCATCTCATAACCAAAGGCTGCATCCACAGTTAATGAGCAGGAACGCACCCGTGTTCACGCAGTGCACAGTGAAACAGTCACACTTCACGTTGTTCAAGGTCACGCGCAGTTCACTGCTATAGTTGAACAGGCAGCAACATGTCACGAGCTGTGGTTTACGTGATGCGTTTCCAATTCTCGAATTACTCTGTAAATATAACGAACGGAATCCACATTCCTACAGCAAAATTCGCTCCAAATGACTTAACAAAAAGCACTGTAAGTGGCGGTAACTCCTCGTGAATCATCCTATATTAGGTAGTATTCTTGCATGGCCTCCGGGCCCGCGGTGGTGCAGTAGTCAGACTTCTCGCAACCCCCTCCCCCCAACTAAGGCAGACCGTGTGCGATTCCCGGTTAGTTCATCTGTATACCGGTATACATACTACTAATAAAAAGTTTCGCATCACCGCGATGTCGGAGTTACGAGGTTGTCCATAGCCCAAGAGAAAGCAGGAGATGGGTAGGCCGGGCCTAGTGTCTCGTTGACAGCGAGATCATTAGAGATGCAGCAAAGCAGCATAGAGAAGTAGAAACGAGGAAGAAATCGACCATGGCCTTTATTAGGGAACCATACTAGCATTCATCTGGAGTGATTTCGGAAAACCGTGAAAAACCGAAATCAGGGTGGCGGGACCGGGATTCGAGCCCAGGTCCTCCCGAAAGGCCAAAGTTTAACCACTGCTCCCCCTCACTCGATAAAAAAAACATGGGATGAAATTCACACTATATACAGAATACCATGCCAGACTTGACAAATGTATTTTTGTAATGCGCCGACTATCCCAGCGAACATTATTCATGTGCAACCAATTACAGGTGGTGCAAAACTTGTTTTTGAGTAGTGTACATTACACAACTTTGATCCAATTTAAATGTAGATTATTCATTTACAAATTATATGATTCATATTTCAACTTAATAATAACCAAGCAGCTGAACTACATATAGTTCATTCACTGTTACTTCCAACTTTTCCGAAGCCCTGCTAAAGTTGTATATCTAGGATATTCCTCCGCCTCATGCAAACATAGCTTATCCAAGTCTAGAAAACCACACGGAAGGGACAACGCACCGCACTCGTGCGCACTCAGTGTAATAATATTTTGTATAAGAACTATTTATTACTAGGTGTTACCAACACACCTATTCTATCACTCTTTTTATTCATATCAATTATAAATGAAATATCCACATTTAAAGATAAAATATAAACAATATTTAAATTGAATAAAAATAATGTACTTTAATATTAACACAAATATAAAACACTTGTGATACATAACGTAATTAGGAAACAACCAAACACGTCGTTCACAAATGGATTTTTCAAAGGTTTGATTCAAAAAGTGTGGAGCGAAAGTCCGGGAGCGACACCGCTGGGAATCGAGCCCGGTTCGCCTTAGTGGAAGGCGAGTACTCTAGCCACTACGCTACCGTGGCCCCGCGTTTACAATACACTTATAAACTGCATGGCGTAACTTTATTGTTTTTTAAATAAGTTTTTCCTAAATTCTTGTAATTTCTAGAACGTGAATATTTCATTCTTCCCAAAAATAAATACATGTGTATTTTTTATTTAGTGCAAAGCCTGACTTTGAATTTCTTTTGCGCCATGAAACGATTTCAAACAAACCCGATGAAAAGTGTACGAAACACAGTAAACTCTGATTTTCATTTTTCCATCAACTTCTTCGATATAACAGTGTTGACATGCAGAAAGTTTTACTTTCTACGAGTTAATTTGTACTTTACTTTGTATTGCATCATTTTAGTTTTCCTTTCAAAGTACTATTATATGGTGTGGTTTACTTCCGTGTTGTAGATGACTCCACGCTTCCTTTTGGTGATAGGTGTTGCAGGTTTTAATTCCAATCAATTAATGAAAATATTTGTCATTTTAAGTATATCTTAGGCTACCTAAGTACTGCAAGCTGTTCTGCTCTGAACTGAAAGGCGTATAAAGTATAATTAATTTGTATGAAGTATTAAGACCACAGTTTTCTATCACTCAAACATTAACGAAAAAAATTGGTCTTGAAATTTAATGGTTTTGTAGGTATTGTGCGAGCCAATACAACTATGTAGAGTACTGACAATTGCAAAGAGTTCTTAAGCTACTAACCGTAAAGCCCATTGTAAAATAAACGCAGTAAAACTCTTCTTAGTAAATTCATAGTATTAACTCACCTTCCACCTTCCCGAAAAAAACATGGAAGCAATTTATCTTTTGTAATCTCCTGAGACATTACTGTTTTCTAAGTGAAAATGAAGACAACGATGACGTTTATGGCCGTAATAACATTTAACTTGCAAATCGTTCTGCAGAAAGTAAAGGAAAAATTTATTACTTAACATTTTTTCACGACTGCTCAACTTATAAAAACTTTTTAAGAGGACAATAAAGCTTTCAAGGAATTATGCATGCAAAGAAAGTATTCTTTTCTCTATGGCATATGTACTGGAAATCATAAATTAAGTGTATAGTAAAAAAATAATATAAATATATAATTTCTTACAGCCTGCATCTAAGCCTAGTGCAGTAACTGAGACAACTTAATGCAAATATTATTTCTAATATTTTTTGTAAGTGTTGCTCAACTGCAGAGGTAAGCATCGCGTGAAAGAGCTGTGTAGACAGTACTTGCGACGCGGGTAAAGTTTCTTTGAAGTGGAAGTACTGTTATCACTGAAGTTTCGTACAGTTATCAAAACTGTAACAGAGAATAACATTAACATTGCTGAGAAAAGCTGATATGTTGAGTTGCCAATATGTTAACAAGTTAATTAAGTGATCCCGGAGTCTTTCGACGTGAAATTAACTAGTCTTTCGACGTGAAATTAACTAGTCTTTCGACGTGAAATTAACTCAATGTTTTTCTGTTGACTTGTTGTTTGGGAAGAAAAATATCGGAAATGCGACTTTAGTCCTTCAGATATCACCTTAACCAGTAGTACAGACATAAAGTCTGAACTGTCGTTATTATTTTATAATTCACGTAATATTTGTGTTCAGTTTTATAAAATGCCAAATTTAACATTTGTAGTTAAGATTTTATGTCTGTACGGCAAGGAATTTTGGGTAGTTCTTGAAACTACAATCTAATTTCCGAAGGTTTTCTTAAAAAAATACTAACCAGCAGGAATTATTCTCGCTTAAATAATCACCTTATTAGAAAACGAAATTTTCAACGGCCACTGTGAAACTGGCACTATAAAAGCCATAACATTGAAGTATTGATCTCTGCGGGTGTGACTGCGTCCAAAATACTGTAGGTGCTCGTCTCGAGCTCATGCCAGCTGTGCAGTTGCCAACTTCCATGTCCCAACCCTGAACTACTTTCTGTCTTTCCTTCTTTGTGCCACTTCATATAACTGTCAACACTACCTTGCTTGGCTTGAAGTTAGAACCCTGTTTACTACGGACAGGGAAATTTCGCGTTTCAAACGACCCATAGAATAAACACAATGGTCCTACGCATTTTCGAGCCTCAGCTTTCTGTTAATTGGCTGCTGCCACCCCCCCCCCCC
>NQII01002010.1:5981-37123 GCA_002778355.1 Clitarchus hookeri | reverse complement strand
CAGTGTATAGCGAGTTTTACCTCAGACCAGGTGGCACGGGATTCACTGCATCTTTCCTTACAGGTCTGTTATTGACTTAGAGTTCACTTCGGCGTTTCTAATAAATTGTGGTCCAATTGCAAACATATGTGTTTGAATTATAGCTTGTCCTAAAATAAATTCGCGATATTTTTAAGGCCCCTACTTTTTGCATATTGTGTTGTGTAATGTTGCTACATTTCCTCTTTTAGTTTTAAAGCAACTGGGATGTATTTGAGTTACAATCTTTTATTTTGTGACTTGAATAGTCTTTAAAATCAGACCGACACTTGGGATGCCGGAACGGAAACGGCAGTGTAACGTTTGCACGGTGATCCACTTCGAACTACAACTTCCTGACTAATAACTCATTGAAATGAACGTGGTATTGTTCGATCTAGTATACGACTACGATGCTATCATGACATTGAGTTGTTACCGCGCACGCGCGAGGTGAGGGTGGGGATCCGCGGCGACTGGAGTGGTAATTTTGGGCGTGGGAGAAAATTTCCGGGCATTATATCTTGCGACTCCGATGTGCTGGCGTGCTGGTCTTTGTGCCAAACGAAAGATCTCATCTATATCCGTTGACATGATCCATAAAAGTCTCGTATCCACATCGATACGTTAATTTCATTCCCATAAATTAACGAAACTATTACCCTCTAAGGCAGACCAATTCACGTATTCACCTTGGCACAATCCCATCCCAATTTTTTTGTAAGGAGAAGAAGTAATATTTTGAAAAACTTAACCTTAAAGTACATGTAACTGTCTGACCACGCGATATTGACAGTTCTGTTGGCAAACAACGGATTGAAGACAGACAGTAGCTACTACTTGGAGTGAAAAATAGAGATGGAGACAGTAACGTGTGGTGAAGTGTTGCAAGGTAAACTGATGCTTGCTCAGTGCTGTACACTCTCAGCGCACGCAGCAGGAATCAGGAACCAGAGTGGAGCCAGTAGAAACTGAATATACTGCGGCCACTCACGAGAGAGCGGCGAGGCACCCATTACACACGTGCTGTGACGTCAACTGCACTACTATGTATTAAGTGGCCTATGTGTAAAGTAACAAACGATTAAGTATAGCACAGAGCAAAACTTAGCTTACCTTGTAACAGTTCAGCACACGCTGCTGGGTGGAGAAGAGTCTGATTCATAGTGAGCGGTGTTATTTCTGTTGCAGGAGCCATGGTGCGCAGTGCGGCAGTGCTCAGTGCTCTAGTTCTCCTCATCGTCACCAGCAGCGCGGTCGCAGCCAGGCCCCACATCGTCATCATACTGGCTGACGACTTGGTACGTACTTAACATTCCCGCCATTTGTCTGGTCTCATACAAGCTAACCATTCAATCACTCGTGTTACCCTAAGAGAGCCAAACACGAGTCCTCTGCCGTATTCTTCGCCGACAGACTCAAGTGGCACATTTGTTTATCTATATTACTCAGGTGCCGGTGATAGTTACCTTTCTTCCTGCACAACCGTGCCACCAGCGTAAATATGAGATTAAATAGCTGCTTTGTGTCGGGCAAGGAAACTAACATAAAAAATGTGAAGAATATTTTAAGTGGCTTCACTATTTCTGTAGTACTTTTTACAGTACTGCGGTTTTTATGAAATTGCTTTTTGTATTTTGGACAAGGTACCCCATCACTCTTAAATTTGTGAGTCCACCTAGATTTTTAACTCGCCATCTTGTTTTAGTGTTTATTGAGAACGTGGCAAAATTAAAGTATTATATTTATTACATTTATTTGAGGAGTACTGATAACAGTATTAAAAAAAATGTATGTATATTTCTCCCCATATCTGCACATATTAAAACAAAACGACTAGACTCACTATAATTACATAAGTAAAATATTAGGAAGGACTGTGCGATGATTTAACGTCTCATGACGAGTGTAAAGCCTTTATTATTGGCTACTGAAATCTATTTCCTTTAATTTTACTTACTATAGAACGTATTTGAATAACAAAAATATTTTTATGTTTCTAACACACAGCGTTACTTGACCGAAGCGCGAACAATGGTGGTATGGTCCATTACTGCGTTAAAGTTCACAAGCTGCTGAAAAGAGAGTGAACAGGACTAGTTTAAGTGCTCAAATAACTACACTGGCCAACTTCAGTATGAAATGTAATAACGATCAGTTGAAATTCGGTGTAAACATGAAATCGCCCTTAACTTACGCGCCTACAAGTCGTTTAAACAGGCCATTCAACCTGGGGAATCGGGTGATGTTTTGCACGAAACGTCATGCCGTGATATGTGATATACAGTCCAAGAGTAAGTTATGTGTGTGTAAGTATGAGTAAATTATGTGAGTTATTTTGTGTGAAACTGTGTTTGCTGAAAAGTTCACCACGGACTTTCATTAAAGTAGACATGTTAAACTTTACGTGTTTTCACTAACCATACAGAAATATCAGGTGCTTACTTAATTTTATTATTAGGGAAGTGGGAAGATACGTGTTAAAATCGTGCACTAGCCTTTTTATGGAAATGTGGATGGGAAACCACTAAGAAAAACAGTCCTGTATTGCAGCCAGCTGGAACCGAACCCACAACCTCCCGAATATAATTGAGACACGCTCCCGCATTAACAAACACGCTATTATGATTTCACGCCTGTAATAATGTAACTTACGCACTTTTGTCTTAGAGAAAGGAAAATTAAACGGATGGTCTGTTAAAAATTGGCAAGAACATTACTCTTTTTAAACTATAATATTTATATGAATGATTTAACTTGCCAGACGACTAAAATTTCTTAAACTATCCCGCTGCTATTATGCTATCATGTTTTGAAAAAAAAACCTCTCTTCAAATAAAATAGCATAGTTTTATTTATGTTTTATAAGGTGTTCCATTAAATCCCTAAGTTTGCATCTATTGCTCCTCACGAATGGGACTGTTCGAACTGTTAATCAAAATTTCTTAAGTTTCTAGAGCTTTGTACAATGTGGATGATCGAGAAAATTCCGCGTAGTCATTTTCAGTTCAAGGTGTTAATAATTTAGTAATTTATTTCTTACTTTATGGTACTGCAAGTGAAACTGCTTTGTGCAGGAAAATAAATAAAATATTTAACACACGGAAGAAATATGAGAGAATGCAGTTTTATCTATGAGGAATATTATACAAAGATTCGGAGATGTTGCGACGATATGACCTGCCTTAAATAATAATATAGGTTATTGTTTAAGGTTTAGAAAAGCAAAAGTGACAAAGTTTTTTACTTGGTGTGTGTAATTTGTTTGCAAAAGCTTTAAAAATGTATGCGTACTCTTTAAAATTGAAATAGTACTAATTATCCCGAATGAGTGAAACACAAAAGCAAAGCGTTTGGGAAAAACACTCAGAATGCATTGACGTCATTCTGGTTATTTCAGCGGCCAACTTTCACTGATCCAAATGCGATTTAGTCTTATTTACAGTGAACTTATTTTCCTATACTAGTAACTTATTCGCCACTCGGCAGCAGATTATTTACTTGGTTTACTACGAGTTGTTGTACCTCACTGATCGAAGTTATTTATTTGTCATTGGCGTAAATATATATGAAAATTCCCGGTCGTAATGGCCAGGTGGCTAGGTGTGTGACAGCAGTGTGTTGTTGTCTCGCGTGACAAAAGGAGCTCAAGTCTACAGAATTGTAGGCACGGTGCGAGAGCAGCGGCATATTCCTGTTTCTACGTGCCCCCCATGTATTGCACATTTTTCGCTTTTCCTTTTACTGTCTCGTGGAGATGGCCTAAAAACACGTGGGCAGCGGCATCAACATAGGCGAAACCAATGGGCTCAAACAATCAGGACTAACGAAATAAATGGCATTAGCCTATAGTAATGAACCACGCGCGTGTATATGATGGCGCGTGCGTATGTGTTAAAAAAATTAATCAAGTGTTTCAATATTTAGTTTCTTATGAAGGATCAAAGACCGCACTGACATAGACTGACTTGAACTCCGCTGCACAACATAACTGTTCGAAGTATTTTAATCGTCATCCCACTGTTGGTTTTTAGTTCTGTTTGATCTCGCATTGCATCTCGGGCTACTGCAAGAGCTGCTTGATGCAGCGCTCACCAACTTTGTTGCTTACGTCGTATACCTGCGAATCATGTTCTGGGTACACTTGGTGAACAATACTCGTTTGTGTCGACTCTCTTTATGTTTTACTTACACGGTTATAGTCACCACGCATGAAATCACTCTTAGAAATATCTCATGACGTACAGATTCCGTTCGCCTTAGTGATATGCAACTTGCTGTGCTGGCAAGCACGCATAGCTGCGGACTCCGGGCGTTGTTATGTTTTATGGTCCGGTTTTGCCTTACTTCAAATAACATTTTAGAATGCTAGATTATCTTTCCGAAGATGCAACTAGGTTTTGTTGTTTTTATTATATTGGCCCATAGATACAGTGATTTGAATTTATACATGTAGTTTAAAAACACTATCATATATGTGTATATATAATAAAAATCTCTCGTCGAATAAAATAGCATAGTTTAATTTTGAGTTTTCTAAGGTGTTACAATACATCCCCAAGTTTGCATCTACAGTATTACTCCTCATGAATGGGACTGTTCGAACTGTTAATCAAAATTGTCTTAAGTTTCTAGAGCTTTGTACATTGTGGATGATCGAGAAAATTCCGTGTAGTCATTTAGTTTTTAGTTCAAGGTGATAATCATGCAGTCATATATTTCATGCTTTATGGTACTGCAAGTGAAACTGCTTTGTGCAGGAAAATAAATAAAATATTTAACAGACGGAAGAAAGATGACAGAATGCAGTTTTATATGTGTATATATATTTATTTATATATATGTAAGTATTAAATAAATAACAGTGTTACTAAACTAAATGTTGTAATTCAAACCACGGCATCTATGTATAAACCAGACATCTCAGTCACGGGCACGGCTGGCGCATGTCAGGGCCGACACAAGAGTCTGTAACCGCTGTTGTGCGCAGGGCTGGAACGATGTGAGCTTCCACGGCGCGAACCAGATCCCCACGCCCAACATCGACGCCCTCGCCTACAACGGCGTCATCCTCAACAGCCACTACGTGCCGGCGCTGTGCACGCCTTCCAGGGCGGCGCTCATGACCGGCAAGTACCCCACACACACAGGTACGTCTACCAACACACACACACACACGCACGGTCTTGTTTATTCGCGGTTTCTTCACACTTTTTGAATCAAACCTTTTGAGAAATCACCTTGACGTGTTGGGTTTGTTTCCTAAAGTTGTCGTTTATCACAAGCATTTTATAATTCTGTTAACATAAAAGTATCTTATTTTTGATTAAATTGAACTTTTACCAACATTTTGTTTATAGATCACATTATTTCATTTTTAATTTATATGGATAAAACAGGGAGAGTATAGGTATGTTAGTTATGCCTAGTAAAAAACAGTTCTTTTGAAGAATATTAAGAATGTTAGTGGGCGCACGAATGCGGTGCGTTGTCCCTTTGGAGTAATTTCCAGGACTTGGTCGAAGCTTTGTTCACATGAGGCGGAGGAATAGATTATTTTTGCTGTCTGGTGTAAACGTGTGTATCGACACACAAATACTTATATGAAAATATATCTTAGTTTGTGCGTGGCTAGGTATTGATTCACGTGTGTGCTGCAGGAATGCAGCACATCGTTATCCTGGCTCCCGAGCCGTGGGGGCTGCCGCTGTCGGAGAAACTGATGCCGGAGTACCTGAGGGAGGCTGGATACAGCACCCACGCCATCGGCAAGTGGCACCTGGGCTTCTTCAAGAAGGAGTACACCCCGACGTACCGCGGGTTCGACTCTCACTTCGGCTACTGGAACGGCTACCAGGGCTACTACGACCACACCATGGCCGACACCGTGAGCACCTTCATACCAGTCGTGTCGTCTTTCAAGTCCAACAAGTGCTGGCAGCATTCTCATTAAGGCCACTAGTGCATGCTATATTATTATGTATAAAATTAATCACACATTACTTATTACGTTTATTAATATATTTTAGTTTCTAAAATGTGTATTTTAAAAATTTTAAAATGTATAATTTTGAGTTATTTCATACCCGGAAATCCAATATTTTGTCCAATAGAGATTTTAATGTGAATAAATTAATATGTTAATTTCTCTTGTTGGTTAAAGAACTAAGTGCTAGTAATGGCTTCAACTATATTTAAAATTAAATCTGGTTCATTTTCGTCCAAAAAAGAGAGCTTTTTTTTTAGCCTGTGGTTATAGTTATTTTTATAACAAATCGTTCTTATAAATAGGTCAATTTATAAAATAATATTTTCAAAGTAATTTATTTCTTGTTTCATAATGAAGTGACAAAAAACCACTTGTTCTGTAATGGATGTTAGGACAGTGTGTGTGAACTCCTCAACTCCCTAGGATTTCCTTATAAGTGCTCTTGAAGCTGAGAGCTTCTGAACTTCCTATAAAATTTCACATGATCTAAGAGGGATTTGTACACAAATTCATTCTGTTATTTCCCCCTTTTAAGGTCAGAAGGCTAGGAGGTTAAGACGGCGTTGAGAGGTAAACTAGGAACAGGGTATAAGAGACCAGTTAATGATAACTACAAGAAATTAACGAGGTTTAAAAATAAAGATCAATGCATTGTAACGTTAGTGGCCGCGATCTGCAGAGAGTAAGGACTAGGCGAAAGCCCGAGGAAGGATAATAAGGAAAAGGAACTCACCCAAACTCGAACACGCATCTGGCTCGTTCGCCGCCCAGGGGAGGAGGAAGACGTCCAGCCCACTGGTCGCCCACCGACAGCCCTCTTCCCGTAGTTCGGAGCCCTGTCCACTTCTCTCGTCCCACTCCTGTTGCTTCGCCCCTTAATTCTTATTGGTTGTGGCGTGGTTGGTGGGTGCAGCTTAATTTAAGATTGCTGATACCATTTTGTCAGTATTACTAGTCAACTGGGCCCACGTTTTGTCCCTACTTCGGTGGATTCTCCAGCTTGTTTAGACTTTCGAAATATCGACTCTGTTTTGGAAAATTGTTTATAGAACAGTGTGCTGCCCTCTTTTCGGGCTTTTGCGTGGCTTTCATGATGCTTAAGATTGCGTTACGAAGAGAGCCGAGTGTAACAATCCGCATAGACGATATTTCAGTATCCACACATGTTTATCTAACACTTTAAATTCAACGTTAAGACAGTGAAACTACTTTTCCTATGACGTTACCAACTTAACAAGGCACATTCCAGTAAGCGTGCTAATTAAAATATATGCAGGCACAGTGGCGTTTTTCAAAGTTTGACTTCATAAGTGCCCAATTAACCGTTAACAAGCTAAATTATAAATGTATTTTTGCGAAGGAGAAAGGGTAAATTGAGAAGGGGCGTGTATCTAAGTGTGTGTTGTGTTTTGTGTGGCTGGCAGACTATGCAGTTCTCGGGGTTGGACATGCGGCGCAACATGACCGCGGACTGGGGCAGCGTGGGCCGATACGCCACCGACCTGTACACGGAGGAGGCGGTGCGGCTGATACAGGAGCACGACGCCGAGCGACCCATGTTCCTGTACCTGTCGCACCTCGCCCCGCACACCGGCAACCCCAGTCAGCCCTTCCAGGCGCCCGACGACGAGGTCGCCCACTTCGGCCACGTCGACGACCCCGAGCGCAGGCTCTACGCAGGTATGTCAACATTATAACATCCTCCTCCTTTGCCTCCTATTTGTCCTCCTCCTTCTCGTCCTCCTTCTCGTCCTCCTCCTTCTCGTCCTCCTTCTCGTCCTCCTTATCGTCCTCCTCCTTATCGTCCTCCTCCTTATCATCCGCCTCCTCGTCCTTGTTCTCATCCTCGTGTTTGTCTTTGCCCTCCTCCTCGTCCTCCTCGTTCTTGCCCTCCTTGTTCTTGCCCTCCTTCTCGTCCTCCTCCTCGTCCGACTCCTCGTCCTTATTCTCATCCTCGTGTTTGTCCTTGTCCTCCTCCTTGTCCTCCTCGTTCTTGTCCTCCTCGTTCTTGCCCTCCTACTCGTTCTCCTCGTTCTTGTCCTCCTCCTCTTTCTTGCCCTCCTCCTCGTCCTCCTCGTTCTTGTCCTCCTCCTCGTTCTTGCCCTCCTCCTCGTCCTCATCCTTCTCTTCAGTCTCTTAAGCCTGCAAGCCATGACATTTTTTAATTTGATTATCTAAAAGAGATTTATTAGGAACACATAAATGTAAATATTTGTAACGAAGTAATTATTATAGTTTTTAAATTTAGCACCGAAAAACGAAAATTTCGGAATACGGGAGCCCAAGTTTTTATGCTCCTAATTAATTTGGCAAACTAAATCACATATATTATCTATTCATATACACAACATATTAATTAAATACCGAGGATATTTAACAATCGGTACTCGGGTACTGGCATCCTGAATCTATTTTAATATAGGTGTTGATGTTTTTGTTAACACATTTTTGTTCGGCGTTCAAATTTATAACCTGTTTATTGGTAAGAATTTTCCATCTTCCTAATTTTTTAACACTAATTTCGTTCTTACGGGTGATATTTCGGAGCGCGTGTCGGAGAGATTAAATAAGAATAGTAGTGGTTGCTATTAGCAATGTGGTTTAATTTCTACGGAATTTGAGATTAAAAGAAAAATCGACATAAGTGAGTTGTTAGTTCTAAACACTGGAATATTTTTTTAAGTTACCACTTCAAGGGATCTCGTCTGTTTTAAGACGTCACGTTTTATGAGACTCATGTCACCTGAAATCCATATAGTAGTGAGAGAACGTTTTTTCTGGCACAGCGATGGTGTCGCGGCTTGACAAGAGTGTGGGGGAGGTGGTCTCCACCCTCAGAGCCAAGGGCATGCTCGAGAACTCCATAGTGGTGTTCATGGCCGACAACGGGGCACCCACCTTCGGCATTCACTCCAACAGGGGCTCCAACTTTCCCTTGCGAGGGGTGAGTACTTCACAATATCTTCACTGGACTACTTTACTATTTCATCATCTTGTGTATCACGTGGCATATCACATTACATCATTGGTCAATTATATTTTATTGTTGATTTTCACTGAAGAGGTTTAACTTTTTTCCACACAGATATTTTTCAGCTGTATTTAATCCGAAATAATTTTTAAACAAGTGGACTAAAAAAATTTACTTCAGACTACTTAACATTACTATCACAAATTTTGATTGTCCATAGAGATTTCAAAATCTTTGTTACTGTTGAATGAGATAATAGTTTAGGGACCACCAAAGAAGGTAGATGATCAAGGCGAATTTTATACTCTATCCCATCTCGGCCATGTTAATCATATCAAGGAAGAATTGTAACAATGTACATGTTCTCTGCACGATATTATCACGGTGAAACATCTGGACTGACCACACTTGTGTTTAACTGTATTCAAATTCATTACAGACAATAAATACATTACATGGGTTTCTAACGCCTTGAATTTAATTTGAAATAAAATTTTTAGACTTCAGATGTGACACTGCATAGTTCAGAAATGACTGAAACAAAAGCGCCGTGGCCAGAAAAAAATATGGCGAGACAAGTTATGAGTGTTAATTAAGTTGCGCCTCTTTTAAAACAAGAAACTGCTTTGTTTAAGGTGGAATTAAATTTTAAGAGATAATTAGTTTTACATTATTACACGATGTAAATACAGAGATCACTTAAAGGCGTCTTGAAACGTATTTCAATATACAGTGGTTGAAAAATTCTATAAAGGGCTACGCAAACAATTTTATTAGGGAGGGAAACCATTCATGTCATCACTTCCACATAAACACTCATAAACAAATGCTATGTACGATATGCACTTTAGGATGTTGGTAACATCAACCTGGCGACGACCTTCCAATGCGCTTGCTTGAAGCCCCTGAAGGGTGACATGAAATAAGACACTAGGATGGAGCAGCGACAGAATGCAATGGCCAGGGAAACGGGAATACTCCGAGAAAACTCACAAGTCGACGGAAAAATCCGCCACAATTCCCACGTATGGACCAGGGATTTGAACCTTGGAAGTTGAAAAAGCAGTACACGTCCGTGCAAATTGTAGTATTTTGTACACAATTATAGTACTTTACCAACAGTATTTTGGCAACAATATTTCAGATCTACTGTGTGTTTTATTGCTAATAAATAACTTCAATTTTTTAAAAATGTTTTAGAGCTTATAAATTTGCTATATTACGTTAAATATAAGATTAAAAATGGTACTGTAGTACTGAACGTCTTAGGCGTTTCTATCAATACTTACGTTCAAATTTTCGAAAGTCGATACGTTGATAAATTTTCAAAGCAAAATGGGTTCACAAGTTAATAACTAACACATTGAAACGGTTTTAACAGCCATATATCCATAGACAGAACGGCATGCATTTGTTAATATACATAAATGTTTGCGTTCACCTATAGACAAAGGGCAAAAACATACGTAGCTTAGAGAAAAATCTCGCGCACTAAAAATTTGTCATGCCACAGAAACGCTACATTTGCATGTACTCTTCATCTGAATTGGAAAAAAAATCTTCTTTGTTAGTGTTGCCTTAACGGAATACTTGTTTCATTGAGGTATGACGTACCACTTTGAATACGGCTCTGTGCAACCAAAAGGAAACAAATTACAGTACAGTACAGCACGATTCAGTTTAAATTATTCTAGTTTTGCGTACTACAGGATATATTTAAATTAGACAGACAAAACNACAGTACAGCACGATTCAGTTTAAATTATTCTAGTTTTGCGTACTACAGGATATATTTAAATTAGACAGACAAAACTTCGGCTACAGGTTAATCACGATAAAAGGTGAAAACATATAGGCCTATGTACGATCTCTAGTCTAAAGTGAATCGTAAGGGCGGCACACATCTTCGACGTTGGACCTGAAGCACAAGTTTATTACAAATATTGGAGCAAATATTCAAGATGGAACACCGAGAGTTTCGATAATGTGAAGTGGAAAAAATATTTGTAAACACCACAACATATTCTGTCTGTCGCTGTCATCAAATTANGAGTTTCGATAATGTGAAGTGGAAAAAATATTTGTAAACACCACAACATATTCTGTCTGTCGCTGTCATCAAATTATTTCATGGAAATAGTTACGGTTATTATACTTACTTACACTTAATCTCCATGACGCTGTTGTAAATGTGGGATTTAAAATATTGATTATTAATCATCACGTCACAATTAACTTTACACATTATACAGACACTCAGTGTTCAGTCTTTAAAACATTTCTTCAGTACTTGTAATAAACTAGTGCTTCAACTATAACTTTAAATATGTGTACCACCCTTACGATTCCTTTATATTATATGTTTTCACCTTTTTTCGTGATTAACCTGCTGTGGAAGTTTGCCGGTACAATTTAGGCGGATCTACTATAGTACATCGCAGAGAGCTGTAAATTAAAGCACAAGCACTATAACTATGGTAAGGTTCACATCCCCGTGGAGTCTCGTGAATGCTAGAGAGACTCGCAAGTTCCCGGTGGAACCGGCGCTCCGGAGTGGTTTGGAGGGGAGGACCACCGGCTATGGATAATTTTCCAATTACCAGAAGCACTTCTTTCTACTGTTCGTTAATCGCCCACAAACAAAAAGCTGAATCGGCTCTTTTGTATCGCAGGGTAAGTGGCCCTTGAACGCAAAAACTTTAGGCGGTACGACCCGGCTTGTCTTTCTAATTGGAAAAACCTAGTGATTTTATTCACGCATACCTACCGCGTACTGCGCGAGTCCTTCTTTCACGTGAAATCAAGCATGGCGGCATACCCTCAGCACAGACACGACCCAGTGCGCTCGAGTAAGGGACTGGACTCAGATTTGTGCTTTGAAATCTGGCACGAGTACCTTATTGCATCACTTGTATTTTCTGTTTAATGACTCTCCAGCTATATGA
Organism: Clitarchus hookeri; assembly: GCA_002778355.1. Classification (NCBI taxonomy): domain Eukaryota; kingdom Metazoa; phylum Arthropoda; class Insecta; order Phasmatodea; family Phasmatidae; genus Clitarchus; species Clitarchus hookeri. The sequence continues at coordinate 25,200 of NQII01002010.1, read as the reverse complement.
GTATTGTTCACAGAGTTGACAGGATGCTTAAGTTCCCCTTTGAAGTTTTGTAATGTCCGTTGGCTAGACAGTGCCAAGTGCTTTAAAAGAAGCACTAGACATATGGGTCCTTGTTGCTAAATTTGTGAATGAAGCAAAGTTTCCTAAAACAAAAGTCGTGGAAACCTTGGTAAAAGCAGCACAAAATTGCCCATTTATGGGCAATTTGCAGATGAATGTGAACCATACCTCCAGAAGTTCCAGACTTCGAAACCAATGAGCCCATACATTTTTGAAGCAGTGGAGCGGTAAACCANGAACCATACCTCCAGAAGTTCCAGACTTCGAAACCAATGAGCCCATACATTTTTGAAGCAGTGGAGCGGTAAACCATTGTTGTTCCCCGCCTTCTCGCCCACCGAGCGCAAAGAGCATAGAACTACACCGCGCTGCAGACTTTCCGAACCGTCGCATTCACGGATGTCGGTGGGAAGCAGGTCATGACCAGGGTCCAGACGGATACTNGAACCATACCTCCAGAAGTTCCAGACTTCGAAACCAATGAGCCCATACATTTTTGAAGCAGTGGAGCGGTAAACCAGTATCGTTCCCCGTCTCCTCGCCCACCGAGCGCAAAGAGCATAGAACTACACCGCACTGCAGACTTTCCGAACCGTCGCATTCACGGATGTCGGTGGGAAGCAGGTCATGACCAGGGTCCAGACGGATACTNGCTGCAGACTTTCCGAACCGTCGCATTCACGGATGTCGGTGGGAAGCAGGTCATGACCAGGGTCCAGACGGATACTCACAGAGAGACTCACAGGGGTTGTTCGCGGTGTCCTAGATGAAGGAGTCTCCGTGGGAGGGCGGCGTGCGAGGAGCTGCAGCCATCTGGAGCCCACTGCTGGCCAGCACGCAGCGAGTGTCCAGCCAGCTGATGCACATGTGCGACTGGCTGCCCACTCTCTACTCTGCTGCAGGTACGCTACACTCCCGGTGTCTTCACACTTTTCCAATTATAACCTTCGAAAAATCACCCCATGCACGACGTGCTTGGTTGTTCCCCTAAATACGCCATATATCACCGGCCTTTTATAATACTGTTAACGTTAAAGTACCTTATATACGGTTAAATCAAACTTTTACTTATATTTCATCTATNCGGCCTTTTATAATACTGTTAACGTTAAAGTACCTTATATACGGTTAAATCAAACTTTTACTTATATTTCATCTATAAATTAAAATATTTCATTTACAATAAACACGAATAAAACGGTGAGAAGACAGGTGTGTTGGTAATGCCTAGTAGGAAATAGTTCTCGTGCAAAATATCATTACGCCAAGTGCGCACGAATGCGGTGCGTTGTCCCTTTGGTTTAATTTTATAGACTTGGTTAAGCTTTGTTTGCACGAGGCGGAGCTTAAGGGCGTTGGCCACGAAACAAAAAAATTGGTCATTTTATATTTGTACAATATACTGTTCAACTTAAAGACATTATCTTTAATTTCATCTCCCTCACAAAAATATTTTTGAACACGTATTTTTTGTACAATTTTACTGTTTTAGGATTGTACAGATCATTAAAACTAACTTTCCTACGGAACTGAGATAGTTCACACTGAAAGAAGACACAAAGAGCTACTTAAAGATATACACATAATTTTACAAGGAAATGTTTTGAAGTTTCAAAAATGGCTGAAAATGAGGAAGTGCTTGCATATTTATGATATATGGCTGCCCCTGAATTTGTGTAAAATAACTTTTGCTAAACGTGCCTTAAATGGAATTAAGACAATACCTTTCAGTTGTCCTTAATAAAAATTTCTTGAAAAAGTTTGGTTTATTTTATTTGTACATTACAAAAACAGTAAAATTATGACTTTGACATGTCATTTTGCAAAAACCATACGATTAAAAAAAAATTAATCATAGGAAAAAGTATTCGCAGGTTACGTCTGAAAGTTAACTATTATGTGTTACACATATAAAATAAACTTTTTTTTGTGGTCAACGTCTTTAAAGGATACCCATAAGTGACGGCCGGCATCGCTCGGTTTGACTCAGCTCGACTCGGCACGGCTCTGCACGGAACGGCTCGGCACGGAACGGCATGGCATCGGCCATATTACTTTGCATAGATTACAGTAGAATATAACCCACTAGGAACGTCCGGCTCAGCTCGGAACATGAACGGAACGGCGGGAACGCTTCCCAGACAATTAAATCCGTTCGCTTCGAATGGGCAGTGAATTAAGTTGAGCACTCTTGCAATTAGTTTTTGTTTGTGATAAACAAACGAAGCATGTCATAATAAGAGCAGATGACCTTCTCACATTTGACAACGGAAATCATGTCAATAATTTCGTAAAATTTGTTTTCAGAAATGCGGAATATTTCTTTCACCCAGCATTTGTGTTTATGGCACTTCTCTTTCCCTTCATATTTCTCTTCCTATGCACAAACTTCAGCCATTACCAAAAACTTATCTTCGGATGAATTTGTCACTGCAACTGGTTAAGGCATCGTCGGTCGGTGCCGTGCAGGCCGTTACAAATGCGTAAACTACGGGCCGAGCCGAACCAAACCGAACAGAACCGAACCGAACCGAACCGAACCGAACCGAACCGAACCGAACCGAACCGTGCCTTGCAGTCCGNCGTTACAAAAGCGTAAACTACGGGCCGAGCCGCGCCGAACCGAACCGAACCGAACCGAACCGAACCGAACCGAACAGAACCGAACCGATCCGTGCCTTGCAGTCCGTTCACAATGGATCCTTAAGAAGACTCACGCACATAAAATTTCAACGTATGCTCGACGGGGGACTGAGAATGGCTTGGCACCCTCCTGCAGATGTCACAATTAAGGACAACACTACACTATAGGCTGTTTACGGTCAATTGAGCACTTTTGAAAGTCCTGCCTACGATCTACTTTATCTCTCATTTTGTATCCTTCCGCTACATGGAAAATTAACGTTGCACTTTATTCATGCGACATCCTAGGTGGAAACCGCGGAATTTTTTTGAAAGTAAGTGTGTTAATAATTTCCAAATACGTACTCTTGTGCGCATAAAACAAGAAACACTAACTGACGTAAACTTAAATTTGTATATTACACTATCAATACGTCAAGTAACATAACTATTTCTACTAATTATCGAGCAACTTAACTGGGAGCCTGTGTAACAAGTGTGTACTGTAACATAAGTGTAGTTACGGGTAGCAACATTTTTCAAATGTTAATCTCGAAAGTGCTCACTCAACCATGAACATTCTTGAGCTATCGGCTTCTATCTCACTCCCGCATATTTCACAACNAATCTCGAAAGTGCTCACTCAACCATGAACATTCTTGAGCTATCGGCTTCTATCTCACTCCCGCATATTTCACAACATGCATTACTCTTCTGGAAGTTATGCAATGCCTTCGTAATTGTCGTCTTATGTTGTAACAGTGGTCCTAATGAACTTGGAATAGACATTCATAGAAAAGTTACAGTTAGGCGCACATTAAGTCGAGCAATAATTACTTTTTTTTGAAGAAGGGNGTCGAGCAATAATTACTTTTTTTTGAAGAAGGGTTCAATATCACTATGTATTTACTATGGTCGGGGAACGATTTGTAATTAAACAAGCCTACACTCGCTAATTTGTTTAAATAAGCGATTGCTGCGCCACTATAGTGCCGTGTGCTTGGTATGACGTGTGTGTGTGTGACGTCNTGAAGAAGGATTCAATATCACTATGTATTTACTATGGTCGGGGAACGATTTGTAATTAAACAAGCCTACACTCGCTACTTTGTTTAAAGAAGCGATTGCTGCGCCACTATAGTGCCGTGTGCTTGGTATGACGTGTGTGTGTGACGTACTTGCAGGTCTCAACGTGTCTGCACTCGGGGACATCGACGGAGTGGACATGTGGAGCGCCCTGTCCCAGGACCTGCCGTCACGTCGCTCGGAGATCGTCCACAACATCGACGACATCGAGGGCTACGCCGCGATTCGTCGTGGCGATTGGAAATACATCTCAGGTATGCGGATCCATCACTCTTCGGAGAGATGTGGGTGGCTCTTAACGTCGAGGTCTTGAAGGCCGATGAAAGCGAGGGGAAAGTGGAGCAGCGCCGGAAATTCAAGGGTTGGGGAAAGGGAGAAGATCCCCGAGGAATTCCTCTGACCAGCGGCATTGTCCTGCGCGATTCCCACGTACGGAAGTCCGGGAGCGACCCCGCCGGGAATCGAACCCGGTTCGCCTAGATGGGAGGCGAGTAGTCTGACCACTACACCACCGTGGCCCCTTCGGTGTGAATTAAACATAAATGTAAAATACGAGGGCAAATCAATAAATAAGTTACACTTCCACGTTATGGCCATGTATGAAACCACCTATACATAGGTAACACGGCTATGACAACATACAATGTAAGTTCACTTTTCCACATAGTCCCCAAGAGACTGTAAACATTTCTCGGAACGGTCAACCAACTTTTCGATTCCGGATGCGTAGACATCTCCTCCAGCGCTATGTAACCACCCGGAGACAGCTGCTTTCACCTCCTCATCGTTTCGGAATCGTCGTCCACCGAGATCCTTTTTCAGCTTACCGAAAACATGAAAATCGCATGGCGCTAAGTCTGGACTGTATGGAGGATGTTGCCATACCTCCCACTTGAATCGCTGCAGCAGTTCGGACGTTTGGCGGGCCGTGTGAGGTGTTGCGTTATCGTGCAACAAAATCACACCGGCGCTCAATTTTCCCCGGCGCTTCTCTTTAATTGCTTTACGCAACCGGTTCAACGATGAGGAGGTGAAAGCAGCTGTCTCCGGGTGGTTACATAGCGCTGGAGGAGATGTCTACGCATCCGGAATCGAAAAGTTGGTTGACCGTTCCGAGAAATGTCTACAGTCTCTTGGGGACTATGTGGAAAAGTGAAATTACATTGTATGACGTCATAGCCGTGTTGCCTATGTATAGGTGGTTTCATACATGGCCATAACGTGGAAGTGTAACTTATTCATTTATTTGCCCTCGCACGTACGAATCACATTTCCATTCATTAAGGCGGTCTTATACAAGACTATTTTTTGTGTTGAAGGCTCGGTCTCGTACGCCTTGCTGATAGTAGCTTCACTGTGACTTAGGACTTGGGAGCTCTGACAATGTCGGGCCACTTCTCCCCGGGAAAGGCATCAGTTGGTCGACCGGTGGCATGGCAGGTGGGAGGGTGTTGCTGCAGACTCGTCTACCCATCTGCCATCTACCTGTGCTGGCCGTGGTTGCTGCTTTGCAAGTCGTCCTGTCGCTCTCTTTCGCCAGGGTATCCGGAGAAAGTCCGTTCTTAGGCCAGCGCGACTACAGTTTCTAGCTNAGAAAGTCCGTTCTTAGGCCAGCGCGACTACAGTTTCTAGCTTATTTATGTTTTTAGGGGCACTTATTTTGAAACTATTACTAAAGATCTCTACCAATGTGCATTGTTCTGTAGAACGAACATATATTCTGAACATTTGTTAAGTAATTACGAGGTAATTAGACCAACATAATTTTTAATTGACAATGGATCCTCTCCGTTTTCACAGTTACCAGATAACTCGTGGATAAAACTTGGTGACTACATTTGAAGGCATATGTGAAATCTAAATACGCTATATTAATAAATAGCCTGCTAATTTATTTAATTGAAAATAAATGGCGCGTAAATAGAAAATACGACAAGGTNACGCTATATTAATAAATAGCCTGCTAATTTATTTAATTGAAAATAAATGGCGCGTAAATAGAAAATACGACAAGGTGGGTGAGACTGAGCCTTAAGGTCCAGAGGCAAGAGAGTGGTAAGGGCGCCAATGGCACGCGCACGAATTACGTCATCGCCCCTACGTGCAAGGATTTGCACTTGCGTGCAGTTTTCTTGTCGTACTGATATACCAATGGGACTTATTGGTGTGAAGTGTGTAGCAAAGTTCAATATAGTCTTCTGAAGCAGTATGAAAAAAAGCCGTTTTCAAAGGTGCTAGAGGGTTGCAATATCATAAAGTATACTGATGACTTGGAAGTGCCATTCCACCTTCGTCTATGATGTGTTTTCTTTCCGTAAGTATAAACATATTGGGAACATGGTGCAACGAAGTTCAAGCATCAGGTAGGCGGCCGCCTTAAGTAAGGGCTTTGTAACTTAATCACTTAACGTGTAGTTCATATTTATAATGATAAAAATAACAGTAAAATGAAATAAAAATGCTTCAAAAACGAGACCATTCCCCATTGTCACACAGTACCACGAAAGAACTTAGTCATCTACATACTCGAGCAAAAGTTATCCATATTTGACTGTTACCAGAGTCATAACTCATTCTCTTAATCGACTCGGCAGTCGGCAGTATGGAATGAAGCTATCTCGGTGCCTAACGTTTGTCATTGGCATTAGAGTGCAGCAGGGCGTGCTGGACGACTAGAGTACGAATTTCGCGTGAGAAACTCACAAATAATTTTGTGAAGTCTAGATTCTCGCCAAATTACTGAGTCTCTGACAATCAATATTTTAAAACGTTACATATATAGAGAAAACATTTCAGTTGATAAATATTTTTGTAATTTGTTTTCAAAGGCCCTAACACTCGATAACTTATATGAACTGAACAGAAAACCAAATTGCCATCAAATTCTGATTTGTAAAATATATATTTCAAAATTACTTCACGTGTTTACTAAACGAAGGCAGTTATTGTGTTTCAGCACTTATAAAATCTATCTTAAAACTTTTTTTTTCCGAAACTGTATATAAATAACGGACACACAGACTAGTTGACACCTCTGAAGTCAGTGAGCTATATATTTGGCAACCTTGCTATAAATGTGCTACCAGAAGAGTCTCTTTCCAAATTTGACTTTTGCGCTAATCCTTTTACTACAGAGGGTTGGTTTTTAACATGGCTGTTGGCAAACAGAACCTTCATGATACTTATTTCCAGGTTTCTTTTTGCCGCAGCTGTGCATGGTTGACTATAAAATTAAATTATCTTCTGCAGGTGTCCCGGAGAGGTTTCACGTGACATGTTATCTTCATTAAAAAATGTGACTATATATATTTTTTGAAAGAAAATATAATTGCAATTACATGAGTCTGATATAAATATCATTTGATTAATATGTATTCTTGGTCGGACCTGTAACCTATCCATTCATTAATTTTTTTTGCATACGGGCTGTTCTGAAACTAGACCGATGAACTTTGGCTGTAAGTTAATCAAGAAAAAAGAAAGTGAAAACATACATTCAACCTATGGTCTAAAGTGAATCATCAGGACGGTACACACATTTGAAGTTGGACATGAAGCACTAGTTAATTAAAAATACTGGAGAAAATATTTAAGATGGAACACCCGAGTGTCTGGATAATGTGTAAAGTTAATTGAGACATGTGAGTGAAAAATCCATTTTCTAAATCCCAAGTATGCTACAGTATGATGGAGATTAAGTCAAAATAAGAATAGTAATCATGGTTTTTTTCCATGTAATAATTTGATGACAGCGACAGACAGGTGTTATGGTGTTACAGATAATTGTTCCGTTACACATTATCCACATACCCAATGTTAAATCTTAAAAATGTTCAACAATATTTGTTATAAAAGAGTTTCAAGTCCAACGTCACTTTAGACAATGTGTTTTCGCCTTCTTTTTTCATTATTAACCCACAGTCGAAGTTCGCCGGCCTAATTTAGAAACGCTCCGAATAAATCTAAATTATTACTGCAGCAACATTTTAATATGCATCACCTAATGGAAGCTAGATGGTAGTATTCAGTCAGCATTCAGTTCTTTCAGTGCTCAGAGCTTCTGCAGCTGAAACTCCGTCGTAACGCCTTCGTAATTTCTTTCAGGGACGTCCCAGGACGGTCTGGTGGACGGCTGGTANGCAGCTGAAACTCCGTCGTAACGCCTTCGTAATTTCTTTCAGGGACGTCCCAGGACGGTCTGGTGGACGGCTGGTATGGAGAGCAGGGAAGGGACGGACCTGAATATGACGTGACGCAAGTGCTGACGTCGAAGACGGCCACTTCGCTTGCAGGAGTCATCACGAAACTGCAGATACAGCAGAAGAATGCCACCAGGATGGGCATGCAGAAAGACAGCGAGTTTTCAGCAGGTAAAAAACACACTGATTCATGTGAACACAGCCGAATATATTGGACGAATTACGATAGAAAATAAATAAATGAAACTCATTTATATTTCGGTAGCTGTTCTGATATATTTTTAATTATTCTCATAGAACCTAAAAAGCTCAAACGTATAAGTATATTTATAAATGTAAAATATATACATTTGAAGTGATGTATTTAATTCTTCAAATATGACAAGTGGGGGTTGTTAAACATTTGAGTATGCAACATACACAAATCCATCCCTGCTCTCACAGGAGACAATAATAGATCTCACATCCCACAAGTGACAAATAAAATTGATTTTTGTTATCATGTGAGGCAATAATAATACATTATTAGAATTGTAGATATTATCTGCTCTGCTGATGTCATGGGGACAGAAAAAATGTACTTAAAGGAGAAAAGATAGAAACCATGGTTGTGTTACCAGTTTTTGAGTCATAAAATATTTTCACCATTCATACTTATTTGAAATTTCTTCTTCGACAAAGCATAATATATAACTCAAATGATAGAAAGAATAACTGTCATATCAACGGAGTATCTTTATTTACTTATCATGTGGAATAAATGGGAATTTATTATTGATTATCTCCTGCGAATGACTGCAGAAGCTATAGTTGTACATTAAATCAAACCATAATTGTATGTATTAAATGTGATTAAATGATGTTCTATACGCTGACAGTCACATTGACAAAACTTAATCTCAAACGTTACTGATGGCAAGAAATATATAAATCCAAAGTGGCTCCTAACTCTCCCCCTTAGATGGTAGTTTATTATTATAATAAATTATGATTAACAGGAGATCTTAGGTCTAAGAGGACCGAATTATAATGACACATTGTACCTCCTATGCATTGCGCATCGTTTGACATCACGATACGCAATGCCAAGCACTGGGTTGCAGCGACTGACGCCACAATTGACGACGTTAGTTGCAGGCTTGGCCGCCGAGCCGCGCTGGAGGTTGCTGACCAAGGCCACGGTACGCAGCCTGAGGAGGCAGGCGGAAGTGAACTGCGGCAAGCTCATAAACGAGACGACGGCGTGCAAGCCGCTGCAGGCTCCCTGCCTCTTCAACATCCGCGACGACCCGTGCGAGACCGAGGACCTGGCTGGGCAGAGGTCAGCGGTGCTGCGCAGTCTGGAGGTGGGTGCCTCTTACGTCACTTGAGCAGCCAGTGTCTTGTATCACGTCACTTGCACACCTCTCTGGACATCATCACTCACTTCTAAACAGTAAGCACGAATGTAGACAGTCAAAGGAAGGGCACACACATAATGAATTCTCAAGGGGAGATGGCCACGTGTGGGGGATTTCTTGATTTTCCTTCTCGGTTACCACCTCTACCACTCACAAAGCATAACCTTGTATTAATATACATAATAAATTTATTAAAATGCAAACTAATAAGATTAAGAAATTGAATCGTGAAAAACATGGCAGAATATTTAAAAATAATTGTCACTGTAGAACGTAAATCTGTAATTGTTTTATAATGCGGTTCTCATCCTCCACTTCCATAACACGTTTTGAAAAATTTTCAGGAAGGGGTACGTGCCCCCTTGACCATCTTCTTCAAATTCGCGCATTGTTTAAAAACATACTGAACTCCAACAAATTAGGGAATTTTGTAATTATTTTGCCGCGTTTCAGAGAATGGACCTTGGGCACTTTTAACATGATGTGAATCCCGCCCGACTAACAAAGTGCCGTGGACCGCTGGTTCGGTTCTTATGCTTGCACTGTAGAGTGGTGTGTATTGATGTGTACTGTCATTACATGGTGTATGACATGTAGAAATTTCCATTGTATAATATTTGATGCTGTCATCACAGCAGTATGTGGAGCTGGTGCAGTGCCCCGCACGCATGGGCCGTTGAGACCAAACTAGGGGCCATAATAAAAACGGATTTGTGTATTTTCTTCTCTGGTTTCACTTCTCTTCGCAACCGTAGAGTTATTATCCGTCGTTTATTTCTTCACGGTGTGCTATTGGCAGACAAATAAACCCGTTTTGGAGCACAGAGAGTGATGACGAGAGCACAGCTGGCACGAGCAAGCACTGTAGTGCGGGCGTTGTTGCAGGCGGTGCTGGAGAAGTACCGGAGTAGCACGGTGAGGCCGCTGAACAGCCCCGGCGAGGCGCGCGCCAACCCGGCGCTGTGGAACGACACGTGGTCGCCGTGGCGGGACGCCGAGGACGACGACGGGCAGCAGGAGTGGGGCGACCTCCGGCAGGCGTCGTCGCCGTCGCTGCAGACCATCGCGCTGGCGGCGTCACTCGTGCTGCTCCTGGTGGCCGCCGCGGCCGTCAACCTGCAGGTCGCCGAGCCGCGCTTGCAGCACTACGCCGCCGCGCTGTGGCGACTGCTGCTGCCGCTCGCGGCGCCCGAGAAGGACGTTGGCGGACGTCGCGAGGCCGCGGACTGCGCCGAACACGACGCCAAACCCAAGCAGCACTGACCTCTCACTGCAGCCTTTCCTCATCATCATCTCGAGAGCGCTACGCCCCTCTCGCAGACGGACAAGGGAGGAATATGTCTTCCTTCACCTTCCAGAAAAAAACTCGTCGTGGGAATGTTGGGGGGACACGTACGGTGCGTGTTTGTGCGAACACGTGGCCGTGCGTACTCGCGAGGCGATGCAGGGGCAGCTGTCTCCACTGTCCGTCCCTTCCCACTCCGAACACCGGATAATGCGTCGGTTTTTTTTATCTGATATGCACCCGGGCAAGGAGGATCGCCCTGGATATTCTCAACAAGACACTGCCCACTGTTTTACACACACACACACACTGTGACGTCAAGCACGTCTGCTTCATGCACGCTTGGTAATCTTCAGAAATAGGTTTCATATATTTCCCCCGGATCTACCGTGTCTGCCCGCAGCAACTGGTGTAAACTAGCCAACATATTCCGACCTTTTGAGTGCAATGTTTGGCTGTGCTGTTGCTGCTAGTCATCGAGATCATTTGACGTACGTTGTTGTCTACACGTCCCCCACCACCTGTTTTTCCTTCTCAATACTAACCCGTTCAGTCACGAGTTCATTTACAAGCTCTGGTCTTGGAATCGTTTCATTTTTTCACGTGCGTTGTATTCGTGTCAGCGTGCTTCTCGCATCTCGTGAACAACGTACTGCGTGTCCGTTGATGTTAACATCAACTATTCCCGAACGAGAAGCAGAGAGGTCTTCAGATCAGTCTTCTCACATGGTAGATGCTTAAAATACCATCCGCTATTTCCTTGTTGTGTCGAAGGTTAGCCATGTCTATCCTTCATGTGCAAAATGTCTTCGTTAGTGGTCACTNGGGGGGGGGGGTCTCAAGGGGCCAATATCGCAGTGGTTGCGTGTTTAGCACAATCCGCCATTCCGCAAGGGCGATCTAACGTTACAGTGTATCCTCCATACCGATTATTAGAATGCTTATTTTAATGCAGTGATTCCTTTTAACTATGTCAACAAAATCAAAATGTAAGCCAGTGCACGCGTAAAAGTGAAATACTGTGCTCAAGTTTCTAATGACTACCACAAAAAAAATTCTGTTATTGGAAACAACGTCTTTTATGTGAAATGGAACTACGTATGGACAAGTGAGTGAGGAAGTGTCACAGTTTTGCAGTATTGCACGACATGCGATATTCTCTTTCTTCATTCCTAGTGATGAAAGAGTGCGAGATTAGTACACGTGCTTATAATTGGCACTGCAATATTTTTTGTCGATATTAGTTATTAAGTTTTAGAGACACTAAATTTTTCGGTACCAAAGAATGTTTTTGTAAAATTTGACCTTTATGTTTGTAGACTGTAGTGACAATAAATTTGGTTTTTTTAATGTACTTAATAATTAATTTACAGAGCAGTGAATGCATTTTGTAATTTTATTTTCAAGTTTTGTAAAAAAATATTTTAAATAAAACGATTTTATTTCATGTCAATAAGCAATTGTTATTGGGCCATGGTGTGATCCTGATGAAATGCTGATTTCTTAACATAAAATGACAGGTAAATTATAATGATGGTCACCTTGGCACAACTGGATAGTGTAATAAGCGAAATTGATTTTTTTAATTGTGATACTTGGAGGACTATTAAGAAGACAGATGACAACCTAATTTAGCTCCCAATATTTGTTGCTCTTTCTGTTAGAAAAATGTGTGCTCACTGATTTTGGTTTATCAATGTTATTCTCATTTTCTGTCTCAGCATTTCTCCCTGTCGCAACAACTCGCACATAAATAATTTCCACTCATACAGAATAAATTCCTATTTTGAATGAGCCATGAAAAATAATTATGGTTAGTAAACACCAATATTAGGGTTCACTGTAACATGGAAATACGAAAACAATAGAGCTTAATTTTGGTGAATATTTCACAAGACTTCATTTTCACATGAAATTTATTACCTAATATTATGTTATCGTTCAAAATGACATCTTTACACACAGATACATATGCACATAGGATTGAAACACTATAACCTGAAATAAGAACAATGGAAGTATTGTTCTGATACACCATATTTGTCAGTAGCCCTGGCGCAGGAACATCAAACAAGTGTTTTCAGACCCGCCAAGCCTAGAACTACTGGCGAGAAGCAGAGGAGGAAGCTGCGATCGATCTGGATGTGTAGAGCACCACCTGTCAATAGACAACAGGGTGGGCTGAGCCTGGATTCCAGCACCTTTACATACATGTGTAGAAATATAACCAGCATATAGAGCAATTATTTGTTACCGACATATATATATATAATTTGAAGGTAAGAGTTATTCAATTACAAACGATTCCTCAAATAATAAATATTTAATAATAACGACAAACAACGTTATACACTGGAGAGCCAAACAAACTGGTATAGGTGTGCGTATGCAAATAACAGAGGTATGGAACCAATCAGAGTAACGCGATGCGGTCGTCAGCACCTATATAAGACAACAAGCGTCTGGCAAAGTAGCTAGATCGGTTACTGCTGCTACAATGGCAGGTTATAAAGATTTAAGTGAGTTTGAACGTGGTGTTATAGTCGGCGCACGAGAGATGGGACATAGCATCTCCGAGGTAGCGATACAATTTGGATTTTCGCGTACGACCATTTCACAAGTGTACCGTGAATATCGGGAATCCGGTAAAACATCAAATCTTCGATATCGCTGCGGACGGAAAAATATCGTGAACGAACGGGACAAACGAAGACAAACGGGAATCATTAAACGTGACAGACGTGAAACCCTTTCTCAAATTGGCGCAGATTTCAATGCTGGGGCATCAAGAAGTGCCAGTGTGAGAACTATTCAACGGACCATCATTGATATGGGCTTTCGGATCCAAAGGCCACTCGTGTACCTTTGTTGACTGCACGACACAAAGCTTTACGTCTCGTCTGGGCCCGCAAACACCACCATTGGACTGTTGAGGACTGGAAACACGTTGCCTGGTCTAACGAGTCTCGTTTCCAATTGTATCGGGAGGATGGATGTGTACGGGTATGGAGACATCCTCATGAATCCATGGACCCTACATCTCAACAGGGGACTGTTCAAGCTGGTGGAGGCTCTGCCATTGTATAGGGCGTGTGCAGTTGGCGTGAAATGGGACCCCTGATACGTCTAGATACGACTCTGACAGGTGACATATACGTAAGCATCATGTCCGATCACCTGCACCCATTCATGTCCATTGGTCATTCCGTCGGACGTGGACAATTCCAGCAGGACAATGCGACACCCCGCACGTCGAGAGTTGCTACCAAGTGGCTCCAGGAACACTCTTCTGACTTTAAAATCTTCCATTGGCCACCTAAATCAACAGACATGAACATTATTGAGCATATCTGGGATCCCTTGCAACGTGCTGTTCAGAAGAGATCTCCACCGCCTCTCACTCCTATGGATTTGTGGACTGCCCTGCAGGATTCATGGTGTGAATTTCCTCTTGTATACCTTCAGACATTAGTCGAGTCCATGCCACGTCATCTTGCGGCACTTCTGCGTGCTCGAGGGGGCTCTACACGATATTAGGCATGTGTACCAGTTTTTTTTGGCTCTTCAGTCTAATATCTCATCAAAAATAACACCACAACATAATATCACATTCTCAACAGATTTTAAAATGGTTTTATATTTTTTTAGGCTAAAATATCAATAATTGCTGTAAGTAATTTCATATTGTTAATGATAAACAAAAGGTCAGTTACTTAGTTAGTTCTACAAGGTTATTTGAAACTATTTTTTTTATGTTACTCAAAACAATTTTACGTTATTCAGGATAAAATAGGTTCAAACAGAAGAGTTCCAGAAAAAAATTCATTTTGGACGAGCAACTTGATGCGTTGAATGCTGGTCCATGCACATACACAAAATGAGCTGGTAGAAAGAAGTCATATTACATGATGAATTTTCCTCACAATCCGGAGTTTACCATAAAAGCCTTGCCATCGCCAAAGTTCAGAAACGGTTACGCATCAGCCAAACGCCCCAACACCCCAATACCTGGCCATGGACACGCCTCCCCAAGGCATCATTAAGTCCCGACCGGGAGACCGCAAATGCTGTAAAGTCGGACGATTATTCCATAATTAATTGACCAGAAAGGAGATGGTCAGAAAACGAAGCTACGCCATTATTAATCTCAGGAAGAAGAAGAATAGAGGGTGCGTTCGGAAAATAATAGTGACTGTCACAGATATCAAGTCGCTTGACGCAACACCAGAAACAACAAAAGTATTCTGGGACTTTACAATGATAATGATTAATACAAAAGAACTGAATCGAAAATTACAGAAAAGCAAAATAACATTTTCCACATAAACGTTTTACACAATTATTTTGGTTTCAAGAAATATTATTTTAAATATTTTAAATTGATGAGATCACACTCGTAGCTGGTCACCTTTATATATTGAAATTACAAGTTGATGCATATATACAAATATTACTGGTTAAATATACAGAATTGCCAAAAGCGAGACCATGAATTAATTAAGCGTGATCGTAAATGACAATACATATGAATGAAATTGTAGACGCTGAAAAAATACGGCTTTGCCATAAAAAAAAATAATTCTCAGAAAGAGAAAACAATAACAAAGAAAACTTAGCGAGTGCCCAAAATGGCACAGTATGGCATTCTTTACTTTTTTTGTTCCTTTTTTTTAATAACAGCTGAAGTTATTGAACTAGCAATGCAGATTTTTTTTTTCTTCCTTTTGGAGGAATTAAAATTTCGCTTTTAAAATTAATGCATGCAGTCCATTCAAAATTGAGTTTTATTGTAAAATAACTCTAATACGTACAGGTGATAAACGTGGCGGACGTTGCTGTTGGCTGGTGGGGTTTTCTCGAGATACTCCTGTTTCCCACTACACTGTAATCCGTCGTTACTTCATCTTCGCATCGTTACGCCCGCATCGGCGCTAAAGACTTCAGCTGTTAAGATCACCCAAAATTTATTTTCACTCACCCTTATTCGTTAGGCGAATGTCCTGGCTAAATAAAAGATAATCGAAAGCTATAATCCCGTAGGCTTCCCGAAGTCTGTACTAACGTCTGTCGATTATTGAGGCTGCAGAACGTTTAAAATTTGTCGCAAAAAATTACATTAAAACGGATTCTAAAACAAAAGTCCTGATAAGTGATCGGATAGTAAGTAACACGAGCGTAGCGGAAATATTTTGTAAGTAGACAGATATTCCCACATTCTGAAAAAGATTTTTTGTGAATTTATCAATTTGACATACACATGAGAAAAGTGAATGTGTAACTACAAAATAATGCTACTTTGGTTTCTACTGACGGTAGGTGAATATCTTTACTAACAGTTCTACTTATCCGAAGGATGTTTCGTGTCTTGCAGTAACACAGAAAGACAGGTCTATCTTGGCGTGGTTTGAAATAACTCTCATCTCATTTTCAATTTCCCAGTGTAGTTTTTATGATTTTAGGGAACCAACCGGTCCGATTGTTATTTACGTTGTTGCAGTAGATCTACTAACATTTAAGCTTCTAACGCATCACGAGCAATGTTATCATAACAATTTTCAAAAATTTTGGTTTAACGATATTACCGAAAACGTTTTCACGCCTTTNAAAAAAAAAAAAAAAAAAAAAAAAAAAGTGGAACTACAGTATTTTTGATACAGTAACAAATTAAGTCTTTAAACGCATGATGGTTAGTCTGCAAATAAAGTTGGCGGAGTTCCTCATGTTACATACATTATGGCAGACATCTTGAAGTATGTAAATCAAAAAGACTGAACAAAAATTACGTCAAAAAATTGAAAAAGGATACATCAACAGTTACTACTGGAAATCAAACAGTAATAATTTATACTATTTACTGAGCTCTCCTGAAAATATTTCTTCAGTTTTTTGTCGAGCCTACTGTGTATGCATTTGCGAAACATTAATCTTAACATTGCTATGGACCTAATAACACGTATATGTTGCCAAATAAGTTATGCTGTGAATTTATATGAAATATTGATATGTTATTATTTCGCCTATGCTAACCCTAATACACACAAGGAGACCTATTTCAATTATCCTTATTTTAAACATGTTTATTAAAACGATATCTTAATGGATGGAACCAGTTGTTCTTTTTCGTTGCCAACTTTACTGAGAGTAATATAGTAAATGTTCACGTAAAATTATATGCAGTTAAGTTAAGGAAATATTAAAATGTTTATTCATACTTTTGACATGAATACGTCTTTAAATCTGCAACCATAGTGGGCAGTCCAAAAAATCTAATGCTAACAAAATCGGGGGATACAGTTTGGCATTGCAGCTCCGAATCTATAGTATACATCTAAAATTCAATTACACCACTCAATTGCCAAAGGATCAAATAACTTGTTACTTTGAGTGAGGGCTGCGAAGCGTCGTGCGTGGCGGGGGTGGGGGCACCGCCATTTTGAG
Organism: Clitarchus hookeri; assembly: GCA_002778355.1. Lineage (NCBI taxonomy): Eukaryota > Metazoa > Arthropoda > Insecta > Phasmatodea > Phasmatidae > Clitarchus > Clitarchus hookeri. The sequence continues at coordinate 8,110 of NQII01002010.1, read as the reverse complement.
TTCGTTTCGCCGCGTCTCATAATTTCCGCGTAGTATAACATTTGACGCGGAGTAGCTACGACGCTCGTTTAAGTTTTAATCAACAGCTCTCGTCGAGATCAATCGATTGAGAGTATAAAACACTTGTGTGGCGTGGTTATGGTGAAATTGTATGAGTTTAAACATTTTTTTTAACTTTTGAATTGTGTTACAGCCGGAATACTCGTCAAAAAGCCAAGTCGAAATACAAAAATCGTAAACGGTTGGAAAGAGCATCTCAAGAGCAATCCAGTGATACCCATGAAACCCCATATGATCGAGTGAAGCGGTGCCGGGAACGTAAAAACGTAGACGTATTCACGCAAAACAAACGACCGTGTCCCCGACACAGCCACACCCCATGTTATTTATTTAACAGTGAACTAGCTACATTTATGGAAGGTTTTCTATTTCTGTAGTGAAACAAATTCTCTGAAAGTGTATAAACTGATCAATTGTGCGTGTAAAACAATGGCAGAAAACCTTGGCATGCTTATAAGTATTTAAAATATAAAAATAAAAATATTATTATTATTATGTACAGTCATCAATTTTAAGAGATTCACATTTATTATAAACCAGTTATATAATACACTGAAGAAGAAGACTCTCATTGTACTATTATAGTAGACAATTTAACAAAATAATTGTAATTATGTGAAAATATATGTTATCACACATNAACTCTCATTGTACTATTATAGTAGACAATTTAACAAAATAATTGTAATTATGTGAAAATATATGTTATCACAAATCAAATTCACGATTTTGCTGCTTATTGAACACAAATAATAAAAAATCGTCCACTTACAGAAATAAAATCACGCACATAAAAATTCCGGGTACTACTTCTACATGTATTCACTCAAAGATGCGTGTTTGCGTTTCCTCACTTTTGTAAGTTAAGGAATTTTTGAATATATTTTGTCTGCTGCTGTTCCTGAATGACTTGAATTGAGATAGTGCCTTCAAGTTTCTTCTGTTAAATTTTTTCCGTAAAGGGTTTGGTACTGTGTATTATATTCGTGTTAAAAAAAGCAACAAAATTATGGAAGAGAACCTGATAAATGGCGCGATATATAATGTGGAAAAGTTGATTGCTTTTTGGTGCACACATAAAATAACGATTTTCTTTTTGCCTCCCAGCACACTTAAGAGAAACATTGCTCTGGCGCATCGCCAAAGTTCTCAAAACGAAACGGAACGGAACGGAGTGGTGGCCAGAACTCTTTACTGGCTCGCTGCAGATGTTTGATAAGTCAGATGCAAATAACGTAGCCAGCGCCACGAGTGACGTGGCCACTTCTGGCATCAGAGGGGTTAACTAAGAGAGTCATTGGAGCCGCTCCACTGTGTAGTCCAGGGAATCTACTGGTGAAATGCTTGCAACGTTATACAAACTGCAATGGAAATTATTCTTCCGTTATACTTCACAGAAACTGCATCCACTTTAGCAGATTGTAATTTCCCGTGAAAAATGCGCGCATTGGGTGACTCACAAGAAGGCGTGGTTAAGAGAGGCTCATCCGAAATGTTTTGGTCCACGCCTTCATCATTACTTCTGTTGGAAACAACAGCGGGAGCTGTTGCCTCAGGAGCGATGGCGTTGCCGTTAAACGAGACTATCCCTGTTTTCCGAAAACCAGCTGGTCCTTCTGAGTCTAGCCCTTCAACCCCGGGTCATAAAACTGAAAGACTCACAACTAAATGCCAGGTTGAACGCACGAAATCATGGACTGATAAGCGGTCTCGGGTGAGTAAGTCGTTCGACAACCAAGGAAGAAAGCGCCCGGGAGTAAACTCTGTAAGAGGAGCAATCCTAGGGAGTCAGCCGGGTTATGTATGAGGCCACGTAGTGAGCACATGCATGCAGCTCCAAGGCTCTGTTCGGTGAATCACTCGAGACTGACGGGACATGGTAACAAATGAGACTGATATCACTGCAAGGTCAACCGTCTTCCACCTAGAGTGGAAGTCGTTCAAACCTGTGAAGCTTGAGTGTAGTGACAATCAAGTGGAGGGGCATGCTTTCCTAGAGGCTCAAGGTAGTAATACCGGACTGTCCAAAATAAATTAGGCTCTGAAAGTTGTCTCCTGTGATACCTTGG